>OY755039.1:9293597-9465653 GCA_963576565.1 Aspidapion aeneum
GCGATTGCTACGCGGGTTAGGAAGGTAAAAATATTTTTACAGCCTAACCTTACTTTTTGACTCAGACAATTTTGGGTCTGTTAACAGGACAGTGTTGTAAAGACAGACAAATAACATATTTTCGGCGTTATCTCAAAAAAAATTTTTTTTGTCGAAACTAATACCTTCTCTACCCATTGCTACGCGGGCTAGGAAGGTAAAAACATTTTTACAGCCTTACCTTACTTTTTGACTCAGACAATTCTGGGTCTGTTAACAGGTCAGTGTTGTAAAGACAGACATCACGACGATATTGCTCAGATGGGTCAAAATACATCCAAATAACATATTTTCGGCGTTATCTCAAAAAAAAAAAATTCGTCGAAACTAATACCTTCTCTAGCCATTGCTACACGGGTTAGGAAGGTAAAAATATTTTTACAGCCTAACCTTACTTTTTGAATCAGACATTTTTGGGTCTGTTAACAGGTCAGTGTTGTAAAGACAGACATCACGACGATGTTGCTCAGATGGGTCAAAATACACCCAAATAACATATTTTCAGTGTTATCTCAAAAGAAAAAAAAATCATCGAAACTAATACCTTCTCTAGCCATTGCGACGCGGGTTAGGAAAGTAAAAATATTTTTACAGCCTAACCTTACTTTTTGACTCAGACAATTTTGGGTCTGTTAACAGGACAGTGTTGTAAAGACAGAGATCACGACGATATTGCTCAGATGAGTCAAAATACACCCAAATAACATATTTTCGGCGTTATCTCAAAAAAAAAATTTTTTGTCGAAACTAATACCTTCTCTACCCATTGCTACGCGGGCTAGGAAGGTAAAAACATTTTTACAGCCTTACCATACTTTTTGACTCAGACAATTTTGGGTCTGTTAACAGGACAGTGTTGTAAAGACAGAGATCACGACGATATTGCTCAGATGGGTCAAAATACACCCAAATAACATATTTTCGGCGTTATCTCAAAAAAAAATTTTTTTGTCGAAACTAATACCTTTTCTACCCATTGCTACGCGGGCTAGGAAGGTAAAAACATTTTTACAGCCTTACCTTACTTTTTGACTCAGACAATTTTGGGTCTGTTAACAGGACAGTGTTGTAAAGACAGAGATCACGACGATATTGCTCAGATGGGTCAAAATACACCCAAATAACATATTTTCGGCGTTATCTCAAAAAAAAAATTTTCGTCGAAACTAATACCTTCTTTACCCATTGCTACGCGGGCTAGGAAGGTAAAAACATTTTTACAGCCTTACCTTATTTTTGACTCAGACAATTCTGGGTCTGTTAACAGGTCAGTGTTGTAAAAACAGAGATCACGACGATATTGCTCAGATGGGTCAAAATACACCCAAATAACATATTTTCGGCGTTATCTCAAAAAAAAAAATTCGTCGAAACTAATACCTTCTCTACCCATTACTACGCGGGCTAGGAAGGTAAAAACATTTTTACAGCCTTACCTTACTTTTTGACTCAGACAATTCTGGGTCTGTTAACAGGTCAGTGTTGTAAAGACAGACATCACGGCGATATTGCTCAGGTGGGTCAAAATACACCCAAATAACATATTTTCGGCATTATCTCAAAAAAAAAAATTTCGTCAAAACTAATACCTTCTTTACCCATTGCTACGCGGGCTAGGAAGGTAAAAACATTTTTACAGCCTTACCTTATTTTTTGACTCAGACAATTCTGGGTCTGTTAACAGGTCAGTGTTGTAAAGACAGAGATCACGACGATATTGCTCAGATGGGTCAAAATACACCCAAATAACATATTTTCGGCGTTATCTCAAAAAAAAAATTTCGTCAAAACTAATACCTTCTTTACCCATTGCTACGCGGGCTAGGAAGGTAAAAACATTTTTACAGCCTTACCTTACTTTTTGACTCAGACAATTCTGGGTCTGTTAACAGGTCAGTGTTGTAAAGACAGAGATCACGACGATATTGCTCAGATGGGTCAAAATACACCCAAATAACATATTTTCGGCGTTATCTCAAAAAAAAAAATTTCGTCGAAACTAATACCTTCTTTACCCATTGCTACGCGGGCTAGGAAGGTAAAAACATTTTTACAGTCTTACCTTACTTTTTGACTCAGACAATTCTGGGTCTGTTAACAGGTCAGTGTTGTAAAGACAGACATCACGACGATATTGCTCAGATGGGTCAAAATACACCCAAATAACATATTTTCGGCGTTATCTCAAAAAAAAATTTTTCGTCAAAACGAATACCTTCTTTACCCATTGCTACGCGGGCTAGGACGGTAAAAATATTTTTACAGCCTAACCTTACTTTTTGACTCAGACATTTTTGGGTCTGTTAACAGGTCAGTGTTGTAAAGACAGACATCACGACGATATTGCTCAGATGGGTCAAAATAAACCCAAATAACATATTTTCGGCGTTATCTGAAAAAAAAAATTCGTCGAAACTAATACCTTCTCTAGCCATTGCTACGCGGGCTAGGAAGGTAAAAATATTTTTACAGCCTAACCTTACTTTTTGACTCAGACATTTTTGGGTCTGTTAACAGGTCAGTGTTGTAAAGACAGACCTCACGACGATATTGCTCAGATGGGTCAAAATACACCCAAATAACATATTTTCAGTGTTATCTCAAAAGAAAAAAAAAATCGTCAAAACTAATACCTTCTCTAGCCATTGCTACGCGGGTTAGGAAGGTAAAAATATTTTTATAGCCTAACCTTACTTTTTGACTCAGACAATTTTGGGTCTGTTAACAGGACAGTGTTGTAAAGACAGAGATCACGACGATATTGCTCAGATGGGTCAAAATACATCCAAATAACATATTTTCGGCGTTATCTCAAAAAAAAAATTCGTCGAAACTAATACCTTCTCTAGCCATTGCTACGCGGGTTAGGAAGGTCAAAATATTTTTACAGCCTAACCTTACTTTTTGACTTAGACATTTTTGGGTCTGTTAACAGGTCAGTGTTGTAAAGACAGACATCACGACGATATTGCTCAGATGGGTCAAAATACACCCAAATAACATATTTTCGGCGTTATCTCAAAAAAAAAATTTCGTCAAAACTAATACCTTCTTTACCCATTGCTACGCGGGCTAGGAAGGTAAAAACATTTTTACAGCCTTACCTTACTTTTTGACTCAGACAATTCTGGGTCTGTTAACAGGTCAGTGTTGTAAAGACAGAGATCACGACGATATTGCTCAGATGGGTCAAAATACACCCAAATAACATATTTTCGGCGTTATCTCAAAAAAAAAAAATTCGTCGAAACTAATACCTTCTTTACCCATTGCTACGCGGGCTAGGAAGGTAAAAACATTTTTACAGTCTTACCTTACTTTTTGACTCAGACAATTCTGGGTCTGTTAACAGGTCAGTGTTGTAAAGACAGACATCACGACGATATTGCTCAGATGGGTCAAAATACACCCAAATAACATATTTTCGGCGTTATCTCAAAAAAAAAAAATTTCGTCGAAACTAATACCTTCTTTACCCATTGCTACGCGGGCTAGGAAGGTAAAAACATTTTTACAGTCTTACCTTACTTTTTGACTCAGACAATTCTGGGTGTTAACAGGTCAGTGTTGTAAAGACAGACATCACGACGATTTTGCTCAGATGGGTCAAAATACACCCAAATAACATATTTTCGGCGTTATCTCAAAAAAAAATTTTCGTCGAAACTAATACCTTCTTTACCCATTGCTACGCGGGCTAGGAAGGTAAAAACATTTTTACAGCCTTACCTTACTTTTTGACTCAGACAATTCTGGGTCTGTTAACAGGTCAGTGTTGTAAAGACAGAGATCACGACGATATTGCTCAGATGGGTCAAAATACACCCAAATAACATATTTTCGGCGTTATCTCAAAAAAAAAATTTCGTTAAAACTAATACCTTCTTTACCCATTGCTACGCGGGCTAGGAAGGTAAAAACATTTTTACAGCCTTACCTTACTTTTTGACTCAGACAATTCTGGGTCTGTTAACAGGTCAGTGTTGTAAAGACAGAGATCACGACGATATTGCTCAGATGGGTCAAAATACACCCAAATAACATATTTTCGGCGTTATCTCAAAAAAAATACTCTGCCAATATATGGGCCCCTAAGCTCACACTAGGTACTATAGTTATAGTGTATGTGCGAGCTAATAAAACTAAAACCTGAAATATATCTTATTCAACTCCAGACTAAATTACCTTTTGTTTGATACCACACAACCCATGTTTTGACTTAAACTCAAATTTTTGAAATCTACCCCCACCCTTAAAAAAACAAAAACTAAAATGTATTTTGTTTAACTCCGGACTTAATTACCTTTCGTTTGATACCACACACGCCATATTTTCACGTAAACTCTAATTTTTGAAATCTACCCCCACCCTTTTTGAAAAAATAAAATAAAATGTATTTTGTTTAACTCCATACTCAATTACCTTTCGTTTGATATCATACACGCCATATTTTCACATAAACTCTAATTTTTGAAATCTTCCCCCACCCTTTTACTTGGCTTGTGTTCAGTGGATTTTGTTCATTTTTAAATGGGACCATCTCGACCCAAGACCCAGTATAGGTACCAAATTTTATTAAAATCGGCCTAGCGGTTTTTGAGTTATGCGCGTTGGTCGTTACAGACAGACATACAGACAGACAGACAGACATACAGACAGACAGACAGACAGACAGACAGACGGCGCGACAAAAAATTTTCAAAATCATCTGAAACGCAAAGATATATAAAAATTTTTGAAATCGGAGCAACTTTTTTTTTCTCGAAAAAATTAGGATCACCATAGCTCACACTACTATAGTATAGTATATGTGTGAGCTAAAAAAATTTTCGTCGAAACTAATACCTTCTCTACCCATTGCTACGCGGGCTAGGAAGGTAAAAACATTTTTACAGCCTTACCTTACTTTTTGACTCAGACAATTCTGGGTCTGTTAACAGGTCAGTGTTGTAAAGACAGACATCACGGCGATATTGCTCAGATGGGTCAAAATACACTCAAATAACATATTTTCGGCGTTATCTCAAAAAAAATTTTTTTCGTCGAAACTAATACCTTCTCTACCCATTGCTACGCGGGCTAGGACGGTAAAAATATTTTTACAGCCTAACCTTACTTTTTGACTCAGACATTTTTGGGTCTGTTAACAGGTCAGTGTTGTAAAGACAGACATCACGACGATATTGCTCAGATGGGTCAAAATACACCCAAATAACATATTTTCGGCGTTATCTGAAAAAAAAAATTCGTCGAAACTAATACCTTCTCTAGCCATTGCTACGCGGGCTAGGAAGGTAAAAATATTTTTACAGCCTAACCTTACTTTTTGACTCAGACATTTTTGGGTCTGTTAACAGGTCAGTGTTGTAAAGACAGACCTCACGACGATATTGCTCAGATGGGTCAAAATACACCCAAATAACATATTTTCAGTGTTATCTCAAAAGAAAAAAAAATCGTCAAAACTAATACCTTCTCTAGCCATTGCTACGCGGGTTAGGCAGGTAAAAATATTTTTATAGCCTAACCTTACTTTTTGACTCAGACAATTTTGGGTCTGTTAACAGGACAGTGTTGTAAAGACAGAGATCACGACGATATTGCTCAGATGGGTCAAAATACACCCAAATAACATATTTTCAGTGTTATCTCAAAAGAAAAAAATAATCATCAAAACTAATACCTTCTCTAGCCATTGCTACGCGGGTTAGTAAGGTAAAAATCTTTTTACAGCCTAACCTTACTTTTTGACTCAGACAATTTTGGGTCTGTTAACAGGTCAGTGTTGTAAAATCTTCATCAAAATCCCACGAAAGACGCTATGGTGCCGGACTAACCCTGTATAGTCATAAATAAAGTAATCTTTGTTTTTGATTCACGTATAATGCACATACAACAAATTGATAACAACGAGCATAATAAATACAAAATATAAAGTAACAAAAATCCCAAAACATCAGAAGTAAATTTTTTGTGTGAAAGGTTTTTTTGCTTCTCGGAACTTTTAACACGTTTAATTTTTTAAAGATCTTTATAAGGTAACTTTATTCCAGCAACATTATCATCGGCCCATTACTTTCTTTAAAATTCCCATATTCGAGAAAACTTTTTAAATTTACTACTTTGTTCTCTTATGGAATTTATTACATCGTTTTATAAGGAAGGTAGGTTATTGCGCCGGCGAGCGATAAAAGAAGTAAATTTTCAGGAACTTCTTACGACTACTTTATGGGCAGTGTATTTTTGTTTTGCCTTTGTTTCATCCCTTTTGTTTCTCTTTACTGTAATATTTTGTGAAATAAGAGGGACTAAAAACTAATATAATTTTTGTTTTAGGTTAGGTTTTACACATTTTTGATTTATTGCTGTGTACTTGTGAATTTAGAGCCTCAACTTAGTTAAATTTTCAGAAATTCAAACACAAGTATGAAGGGAGGGGGGAAAAATTGAACCAAAAACTGGCTTAGCAACATCCAGATAGTTAATCTGTGACCTATTCTCAGCTAGAATCCATTATCATATTTTCCATACTAAACAATCTCCAGCGCCTGCATTATTGTAAAAAAAACTTTGCTGCCTCTATTTCAGTGATGCAAACAGCGGAAACCCAAAAAACGCAGTGCTGCCAACAGGAGCGAGGCCAGAACGTCAAACATTGCTGCAGTGATTTTTGGGTTTTTCAGAGATATAAATCAACAGTCCATTTTGAGCTTAAGAAATCCATGTAATCAAAGCACAACTCGAAAGAGCTATTAACGATCTGCCAAGAAACCTTGAAACGAAGACTAAATCATTGTTGCCAGGTCAAATTTTGCACCATCCCCAGATTATATTTCAAAAATCCCTAGAATACCCCTATACCTACGTTAATTCGTATACCGCAAGCAATGCAGGCTAATTTGCATTCTGCAAATAAAATAAGACAAAGCCATCATTTACAAATATTTTATTTTCGCCATTAAAAATGCAAATAATATACAATATTTTAAAATTACAATACAAAACTACTATAAAATGTTTTTGGTAGATAAATTATTATAGGTACTTATGTTTTTTTGGGTATACTTTTTCTTGTTAGTTTGCTTATCAAGACTTGATTAATCTTATAGCTAGAACAATCTTGATTTTTATGGTAGTTTTGGTATGTAGGATACCAGTTCTTATTTTGGTTTTGTTTAAAAGTTATTGGTTAAAAAAAATCTTTAAACGGTGGCACTTAAATGTGGAAAACTCACGATATCAACAATAAAATTGGCCAAAGTGTGGGCAACATAAAAGATTCATCAGCATATTTAATTTTTGACATTTTTGTCCAAAAAACATTAAGCTGGTTATTTCTCAAAATTAAGGTAATAGGTCATAAGCGACAGTTTTCAAACTTCACAGCAGGGCCACTTAAAGTATTATTTGTCGCATAGTTAAAAAAAAACAGGATCCATTCTTTTTTCATTTGACTTAAGCGACAAAAAAATCATCGTAGAAACTTGAATAATAGCTCATTCGACGCAGAAAAAAAAATAAAAAACTTAAAACGCTAAAAACTCTATTTCAAATAATGTGTCGCTTATGCCCTTTTGCCTTTCAACTGTAACAGGGGCCTAGTATGTGACAGTGGTACTGTCACCTCAAGTGGCCAAGGCTTAAATGTTGTAAGCTACCAACTTAGGCTACAACTTATATAAATTATAAAAAGATTAAATGTTACTATATGTTATTAAATTTACACGATCTCGAAAGAGGGTTCTTGGAGGAAAAGTATGCTATAAACGTTTTTCTCAAATGTATAACTGATGTAGGATAATCATACATACCTTTTCAATTTTCTTCTTGCAGCTTCACACTTTCACTTCTAATATTTATTATTTAAATATAAAATTTTTACTACCATTGAACTTTTATATTCAAATATTTACACTTCTTAAACTTTTAGGTTGTATAAACCTTTTGTATGTTTGTTGTAAATATATTTATTTATCAACATTTTAAACGTTGATTGAACAGGTGAAACCGTTCAATCAACTGTTTAATTTACTTAATATTACTGTTTAGGTTTGGGATATGTTATTGATTAAAAATGCCGATTTTAGGACAACTAATGGTTTGTATTTTGATGTTAAAAAAACCATAAAACAGATAAAAACATAACAGTAACAATTAAAAGTTTTAAAATTAATAAACTCCAAAAGAAAAGACTAAAATAATTATGAATAGTAAAGTTAACAGTCTTATACAAAGTTAAAATAATTGATAAATTTCCCCAGTTGAAATAAAACCCCCCTTAAGAAGTGTGAACGGAAGCGTAACGAAACAAGCAAAGGCAAACTAAAGAGTGACGTCCCTGACGACTTTTGAAAGTTTCGCGTCTCAGTTAAAGCGACCCTGCGCTTGAAAATATCTTGGCGTTGACTGGCTAGAATTCTACTCCCTTTCGTCTTGGCGAGAAAGAGATAGACTGCGCTTTAAGCGCTCCACTAAGAGACAAAATAGCAATGCAAGCCAGACTTAAAAACCCGTTAGAAAGTAAAATTACACAGTGTGTTTTTTTTAAATTGAAAATAGTTTAAAATTTGTTTTCAGTTACAAAATAAGAATTATTTTGATGTTAGTGGCTCAAAGGACATATTAGCCGAATACAACTTTTATTAAAATACGGCGAACCTGAAAATATGCCTAAAAACAAGTCGCCGAGTTGCCATAAATTTTACTTAATCTTAACCTAGTCTTGCATATAATTAATGCTTGTTGATGACAAAAACAATATTTAATTAAAAATCTTTAAAAACTTATAAATGGCAAAAATACCATTTATGCTCAAATCCCGTTTTGTTACACAACCGTCGATTTGGTATTTATCGAATTAAATCGTTTTTGTTAAATATTCCCTAGATTTTGCAACGAAATCCCTTTATCCCTGCTGTACATCGAAAATCCCTAGATTCGGGATAAATCCCTAGACCTGGCAACACTGGACTAAATAGGAAGCTACTCTAAACGGGATCGCTTGGAGGCGGCAACATCAATACGAAATTATGCAAAGAAACCAAAGCGTCGTAAAAGTTACGACATATTAGTGTTCTAGAGTTAAACCATTTTCCAAACTACGTGACCAAAACATTACGTTACGCCTCGACATGTCTCGTGGCTTTTAGTCTCCAAGATATAGAATAAGGTAGTAAAATTTTTCAATATAATGCTGATCGAAATTCCACTTTCTTTTTTTTTATTTTTATTTGTCAAACACACTGTGTTTATTGTATTACAATCTAGTCAGTAAGACTAATTAGCAATATTGTTTTAACTTAATTTACTAGAAAAGTCAGATTTAAACTTAGGGTTCACTCAACAGTTCTCCCCGCTTTGTTTAGCTGTAACTCACAATTGTGTTGTGTTTATAACATTGTTTTGTTTTATGTGTAATTCACTTAGTTTACTAGCTCAAACGGCTTCACTCTTTTTAGTCTTCGAACTAGGATAGTATTGTCTAGAAGCTGAATTGCTTCCACACTCTGCTACAGTTTCGATTTTTAGATCTCGATGAAGGTCACTATTTCGAAAGTACCAAGGTGCATTCCCAATGTTTCTTAATACTTTATTTTGAAATCTCTGTACAACTAGAATGTTACTCTCATTAGCACAACCCCATAGTTGAATACCATATGTACACACTGGTTTCAGTATTTGTCTATAAAGCAGTAACTTATTATGAATTGTTAAATTGGACTTCCTTCCAATTAGCCAGTTCATTTTTCTATACCTTATCTCAAGTTCTTCTTTTTTTTTCTTAACATGTGCTTTCCAGCGCAATTTGGCATCAAGTGTCATACCTAGATATTTTGCCTGATTTGAATATGGTACGGGAATGTTGTTAATTGTAATTTGTATGTGATTTATATTTTTGTTTGTAAAATCAACATGAATTGATTTGGTTTCATTTAATTTTATTCGCCACTTTGTGGTTCAACTGTAAACTTGGGTGACTGCATCCTGAAGTTTTTCTATGCATTTTTCAATAGATTTTCACATGACTTACTTGGATAACCATTTGTAAAGGTTTCAAAGAGCTCTTTTATTTTTTCGAACATCATGTATAATCCGGCCCGGGATGGCCCCGGCCAAGGGCTTCAAAAAAAATGTACTTCAGTGCCTTAAAAAAGTGGTTAGTATTCGATGACCTGAAGGGATCCCAAAAGAGTGGGATGCCTATATTTGTGGCCAGTGGAGGATCCAGGGGGAACCAGAGGGGTCCGACCATCCCTCCCAGACATAAAACTTATTTTTTAATTATGCAGCGGCACTTACTTAAATATTTTCACTTACTTCAATTTTAAAAAAATTTCACCAGCGGTGCTATTAATTTCCTTTTGATGCTAAATTTCCCAGCTCATACCTATTAAAAGCTACAAAGAAAATATTTTGATGTTTGATTCCCCCCTCGGAAATTCTGGATCTGCCACTGTTTGATGCCCCTTCAAACCGTTTACTACAAATCCGCTTGATATCTTAAAAACCCCGGGTGCCCCTTCCTATATACGCCACTGAGTCTAGATAAAACTAACGTTTACATTATTCAAGGAAAAAATTCTACATTTATATAACTCCAATAATACTGTTACGGGTTCTCCACAACAATTAAAACTCGCAAATGTCAAAAACGATTTATTAATTTATTTCGACAAATTATGTACAAAAACACGCACTTAAACTTACTAATAACTTGCTTATAATTCACTACTTTAATCCGCCTATTAGCTTCGCGTTAACATCTAGCGATCACTACCATTGGTTATCTTTGACTGACCCGATGCGCGACGTCCGGCCCTATATATAGGGTCCGCCTACTATTCGAGAACCATCCATCCTTCTCCAATTCACGAGCATTCTTGTGTCTTCCAGAAGGTCTGCGGCCGAGCACGAGTGTCATAGATAACGCAACTAAAACCTAGACTAAGAATACAAATATAAGATACGTCAACCTAATATCTACTACACTAAACCTAAATAAATTCTAACTATAAAATTTAAATAACTTAAATTTGTAACAATACTATGCTCTTAGTATAATAATGACGCTAAATCAAATTGACCTGAACAAAATGTATTAATTTATACTCAAGACATGGGCGCACCCAGGAGGGAGCGAGCCCCCCGCAAACCTAAGATTTTTTTAGATCTTTTCCACATATTTCACGAATAAAAAGATAATCGAACACCTCCCCTCCCAGACGTATTGCCCCCCCCCCAAGACTTATTCCTGGATGCGCCACTGCTTAAGAATTTAAAAGTTAAAAATATTTTGATAATGATCTTATAAAATTCTAATAAATGAAAAAAAAGCAATAGATTTAAATATAAAAATGTAAAAAATTATGATGATTAATAGCCCATCGCACCGACTTTTTTTTTCTACTACTTAAGTGTTCCTTTCTTTGTTTGAAACTCGTAGACAATGATTGTGTAGAAATAAAATTTCGGACTTCCATTGTCTTTATTTATTTTAAAACACGACGTTTCGGTTAGTAAGTATCTCTAACCGTTATCAAGTGTAAACTGATTACACTTGATAACGGTTAGAGATACTTACTAACCGAAATGTCGTGTTTTAAAATAAATAAAGACAATGGAAGTCCGAAATTTTATTTCTAAGTGTTCCTTATTACGTCATATTTATGATTATATTAAGAAACGCTTTAAGCTTAGTAACGAAAAAAAAGTCGGTGAGATGGACCCTAAGCAACCTACTAATGGGACGATTTTATACATTCTGATTTTAAAAAGTTAACTTTACTTTGTTGCATGATTCTTTTGTGAGTTAAAAAATGTTTATTGTATAGATTCTCTGGGCGCTGTTTTATACAGTGTGCCCTTTTTTGCGTCTAATTTTTTTTGGTCTGTAACAAAACGGGATTTGAATATAAATGGTATTTTTGCCATTTATAAGTTTTTAAAGATTTTTAATTAAATATTGTTTTGACATCAACAAGCATTAATTATATGCAAGACTAGGTTAAGATTAAGTAAAATTTATGGCAACTCCGGCGACTTGTTTTTAGGCATATTTTCAGGTTCGCTGTATTTTAATAAAAGTTGTATTCGGCTAATATGTCCTTTGAGCCACTAACATCAAAATAATTCTTATTTTGTAACTGGAAACAAATTAGCTAAACTATTTTCAACTTTTAAGAAACACACTGTATGATTTTAACTTTACCGAATTTCTAAATCCACGCATCTTTGAATTGCGGTGGTATTTTGTCTCTTTGTCTTTCTCGCCAATGCGAGAGAGCTTAAGTTTCAGACCACGGCAACCAAGAATGTCTGTAGAGTAGAGTGGTGGAAGAAATCCGTTAAAGAAAGCCTAGATTTAGACCAATCAGCTAGCCGCAAGTTGAGAATGTCTAGAGAGCAGGGTACTGAAACTTTCAATTCGGGACGGAGCTCACTTTTTAGTTGCGCTTCGCTTGTATCATTACGCTTCCGTTCACACTTCTTAAGGGGAGTTTTATTTCAACTGGGGAAATTTATCAATCATTTTAACATTGTATAAACTATTATCTTTATTATTCATAATTATTTTAGTCTTTTCTTTTGGAGTTTATTAATTTTAAAACTTTTAATTATTACTGTTTCCAGTGTTTTGAAATAATGTTTTTATCTGTTTTATGGTTTTTTTAACATCAAAATACAAACCATTAGTTGCCCTAAAATCGGCATTTCTCTTCAACAATATACCCCAAACCTAAACAGTAATATTAAGTAAATTAAACAGTTGATTGAATAGTTTCACTCATTCAATCAACGTTTAAGATGTTGATAAATATATATATTTACAACAAATATATAAAAGGTTTATAAAACCTAAAAGTTTAAGAAGTGTAAATATTTGAATACAAAAGTTTAATAGTAGTAAAAAGTCGATATTCAACTAATAAATATAAAAAGTGAAAGTGTGAAGCTACAAGAAGAAGATTGAAAAGGTATGTATGATTATCCTACATTAGTTATACATTTGAGAAAAACGTTTATAGCATACTTTTCCTCCAAGAACCGTCAAATTCCCTTTCGAGATCGTGTAAATTTAATAACATATAGTAACATTTAATCTTTTTATAATTTATATAAGTTGTAGCCTAAGTTGGTAGCTTATAACATTTAAGCCTTTGCCACTTGAGGTGACAGTACCACTGTCACATACTAGGCCCCTGTTACATATGCATATATTTCCAAAGAAATTAACAAAAATATATAACAATTTATTGTAAACGTACTACAACAGAATAGTAAAGTTTTGAATAAAGAGTTGGTCTTTAGTTAAGTGACAAAATAGGAAAAACGTAATTTTAAGACATTTAATTTTCAAAAAAAAATCTAAGGTGGATCTGACTATAGGTGAAAAAAACACCTCTAGATTTTTGAATGGCTTTAGCTCTAGGTTTTGAAATATTTTTTAATTTTAAAGCACAATACAACAACATAAACTTAGATAATTTATACAGGGTGTTTTTTTAAAAGATAACAGAGGCCTTTTGGGGCATTTCTTGCACGTTTTTGGAAAAACCCTAAAAAATTGTCGGTTTTTTTTGCGAGAGGGACACTCTTTTGCTATTTGGAAATTTTTGTAGCACGCATTCCTTTTAGAGAGTAATAGTAAGTAAAGTAAAATATCGTTACATAAAAAAAAAGCACCCTGTGTTTTATATTCACTTGCCAATTTTTTCTTAAATCAAAAATCTCTGCATTCATGCATTTGCTAGATAACACCCCAAAATTAATTCTTCTTTTTTAATGTGGCGGGGGTGGCCTTTTTCGGTTGGGCTTTAAACAAGTCACCGCTTAAGATCACAAATCCCTGTCTAGGCCCATATCAGGAATAAATTACCCCTCCTGCAACGCAGCGCAAATTGTCGTTCCCTTTAAATGGTGTTAAAAGTTACGGGGTTAACTGAAAATGTATTTGTTATTGAATATAATTTAATAAAAATAAATATAAAATAAAACGTACTAAACTAAAATAACGTAGGTAGTAAATACAGTGAAACCTCTCCTTGAAATGAACCGAACCGAACCGAACCGAACCGAACCTCTATTAAGCGGACACTCCCTTTAGGAGGACAAATTTGTTGGAACCAAGCTTTTGCCTATGTCTTTACATGTAAAATTCACTCCTACAACCGGACACTAATGACCGGACGCGGACAATTTTTTTTTGGTTAAAAAATTCTAAAACCTCTCTTAACCGGACACGAACCTCTGACAACGGGACGGAGCGCTGCACGAAATGAGCATAAATATTATGTAGTATGTTGGCAACAACGCACTCTGCAGCCGGGGAATTACCTCTTTCCCTTCTGTCGTATTTACAACATATTTTATTTGGCGGGACTGCTGTGTTTTATTTTTATTGTTCAGCTAGGCAGAAATAAATCTTGAGGGGGTTGCGAGACCCCATGGTGTCGTTTTTATGCTATTTAATTTTTGTATTCATAAAATATGTGACAAATATCTAAAAAAATTGGCTTAGGCGTGGGCCCAGGCCCCAAGCCCCCCTTGGTGCGCCTTAGAAGTATCCAGGTATACGCAAAAACACCGGTCTTTTACTTAACTACTTTTTTGTGAATAACTTTTTAATAGCTAATTTAAAAGTGCCACTATGAGCACTTTTATTTTAATGGGTCTGTTATTACGGAAGTAAAGAAGCTGATAGATTCCTTTTCCTGTTATTCAATTTTTACCTTTCTATCCCGCACAGCAATGGCTAGAGAAGGTATGGTTTTCCACGAAAAAATGTTTTTCAGATAACACCGAAAATGTGTTATTTGTGTGTATTTTGGCCTATCTTAGCAATATCGTTGTGACGTCTGTTCGTGTGTATATCTGTCCGTAAACACGATAGCTTCTACGCCGCACAGTGGGGCAGAAGCACAAAAAGATGCGATAAAGTCCCACAGTGCAATGGATGTATTCCTTTGTAGTCAAGAATGTTTAAAATGAATTACTTAGTGATCCAAAATAAAAAAAAAGTGACCACGTGCTGTTAGTCGAGGTATAAGTGGTCGAATAAGCTTCAAGATATTTCCTAAAATAATATGTACGACGGCAATGTTTACAAAATATTATATTATGTTGCCGAGCCTTCAGAAACGGAAAGGCCGAGTTTGCTACCTCCCCAAAATTGAAAACACCTAACTCCCCCCCCCCCCCCCCAAAAAAACTTTACAGATCCAACATGAAATTTTGCACACTTTTCTTTTGACTGACTTTCGCCATTTTTAAAACGACTTGACAGAAGCTTTCAATGGTGTATATAAGAGGGAGCCTGGGCCCCCCCCGAAGCTAAGATTTTTAAAAATATTTTCCACATATTTCATGAATACAAACATAAAACAGCATAAAAAACGGACTCATGGGGTTCGGTTCCCCCAAAAACTGTGTCGGGCCCATCCCGAGACATTTTTCTATATACGCCACTGGAAGCTTTCTTTGTTTATAAATATACATGTTTATATATTACACTAAGCAAAACAAAAAATAATTTAACTATATTAATAAATCAAATAATACGTTAAAAAAAGATCGGTCTGAAAGTGTAAAATTCACGTATAAACCTCGTTATAAAAGAGTGTTTTTATCCTTTAACGAATTGTAGCTTTCGCTACGCTCATGCTAAAAACTTTTTACCTTGAAATAAAAATTGTCACTTTTATCCTTGGTATATATTATAAGAATAGGGCCCTCCTTAATCCTTATTTTAGCGATAAAACTGTCACTTTTTATACTTAAAATTCAAAATAAAAGGCTCTATCAGATATTGTTTTTAGTAAAGTAGCTGAAAACCACATAATTATAATTATAATTTAATTTTAGGGCAGAAAAATCCAAAAGTTTAAAAAATATCTCCTCAAATTCGTAATTAGTATCTTGTTAGCTATTGGCTAATTATATACCTCGCTACGCTCAGGCTACAAACTTATTGCCTCGGGATAAGGTGTGACTTTAATTCCTTAATATATAATGAGTATAATAATAGTATGTGTAGATGTATATGTATTTAGCACTTTGTATTTTAAATATCTATACTACAATTAAAACACATATTTCGCTAAGTTTGGAGAAAAATGTTAATATTTAAAAATTAATTCCGGCCTTATTAGCAAAAAGTAGCAGCTAAATGTGGCATCATTTTAAAAAGGAAGGTTCAATAAAAAATGACATGTTAAAACTGGCCCGCGACAGCGGGCGACAAGTTAATTTGTGTCCACGTATATTCTTAAAATTAAAGAAAATAATAAATTTTTGAAAGATTTTACAAAAATGGCAGTTTGAAGAAAAACAACAAAAAATTTTGCATTTTTTTTATACGAGAATAATGTACTTACCATAGTGATTATCTGATATAATTAAAATTATTTTAACCAAACTTGATCAACATTAAAAATTGTGGCAAAGTTGATTCATTTGTGTTCTTAAAACAACTACGCAACGTCAGTTTTCAAAACACGGTAACTTTGACAAGGTGTTTTATTCATTTGTTTGACGTTTGACTATCCCAAGCTAACTTGCTATGGTAAAGCGATTATTAATAAATAGTTTTCAGTAAAAATATCTCCTATATTAGATAAATGAGTTCTGCACGAAATCGCATGTTTTCTTGATTTTGCCCCTCTGTGCGCCGCTAAGTCGATTTTTATGAAATTTTCACGTGCTATGCGAAAAGACATGCAGTGCGCAAGCTTCTCCTACGATCCGAGCGAGGAACGCGTAAAATTACGAGTCGTTAAATACCGAGATGAATTCTAAGACGTGCGCAAGCGTTGTTCTGTTACTTCTGCCAACCAATCAATTGGGAGATATTTCAAAATGGTTTTATACAGCAAAACTTTAATATTTTCCAGTTCTTTTTTATGACAATTCGTCGTTTTTGTGCTGTGAAAATGCCGGTGACGTGCAAGTTGTGTGACAAATTATTTAGTGTCCAATTTAATTTGAATAAACACTGTCATCGGGGTTCTACTGTATGTCTATGCTACGATAAACATTTTTTAAGATTTAGCGCATTTAAATTTGTCAATACTCCCATGGCAAAACAAAATAAACGTGAAATGCAATATAGAAGAAATACTATATACCTCAAAAAATATTAATCGCAGCACATAGATATTGTAAATATTTGAAATTAAAAAGAAAAGGCGAATCTTAAAATGCAAAAATATACAGGGTGTTCCCTCTCAAAAAATCGACTTCATTGTCACACCCAGTACAGGGTGTCCCAAATTCGTTGTTTTCTTGTGGTGTCGGGTATTTCTAGGGGAAATAGAAAAAAACTGAGCCCCCTTTGCGACGCTTAAATTTTAGGAGAAGCCTAAAGGTGAAAACCACATTTAGATATAGCAAGCCGTTTTTAAGCTACGGAGTGTTGTTGTCTGCATTTTGCTTTTGTGTAAATAGCTTTCTTATAGATCTTTTCTTGAAGAATTGACAGATGTAAACGGTTTTTATTTATCTGTTTTGGTTTTTAAAATATTGCATAAATTTGTTATTTTTCCTACAGAATAACTCTCTTTTTATTCGATTTTTAAAATCAGCTTAAAATTTCCTTTAAAATGATGTATCACACTTAATTTTTTATTTTTTTTTTATTGTTTTCTTTATTTTTATTTTTTAATCACCTCTTTATTATTTTTTTATTTTTATGATTTTATAATATTAAAATATTTTAAACCCATTAAGCAAACTAAAATATGTGGAAAAATAAAAAAAAATTAATTTTATGTGATATCTCAAAAACTAAACGTGACAAATGAAATTTAATTTAACAGTTTAATTCCTCTTAAAAAAGTGTCTTAGAATTGTTTTCACAGAAATAAAAAATATTAATAAATAAACAAGTTATAGACCCCTTCCCAAAATGCAGACTTTTTAGAAACACCCCGTAGTTTAAAAACGGCTTGCTATATCAAAATGAGATGTTCACCTTTAAGCTTCTTTTGAAATTTGAGTGTCGCAGAGGGGGATCACGTTTTTTTAGCCCCTCTAGAAATACCCGAAACCTCCCAAAAACATCGAATTTGGGACACCCTGTACATGGTGACGGACAGAAAAAAATTATGTTGGCTTTTAACCAAAAAAATCTACAATTTATTATAGCCCTTTATTTTCAATGATAAAGTTGCTGAGTGCTCAGGTTATAAAAAACCACCCGATACCTACATAAAATCATACCTAAAAATTAGAATTGACCATTATTTTATACCTTGAATTTTTTATTATACGTTAAACTCTTCGATCTCGCGCCAATCCCGGTATTCGCGCCAATAATTTAAATTAGACATTTTGACGTTAATTTTGGCGCATGCTCCTTTGATGGAATTCATCTCGGTATTTAACGACTCGTGTAAAATTCACTAACCCTAAAAAGCGGCCTACTATCCCATTGGTAGAGACAAGTCATTTCGCACAACACGCGACCGCTCATAATTTGCCATTGGTCAAAGCGTGTGATGTGGATGGTTACATTGTTCAAGACCCAGAATAGATACCTTGGAGTGTGCTAAGATGCTAGAAAGGGATCAGATCCAGCATGGATCCATTTATTTGTTATTTAGAGCTTTTATATTCGATATTTTGATTTTTAATCTTTGTTCTGCCATCCACCCTCAACACAAAAAAAATTTCTATTCTATTAGGCCATTGGTCAAAGCGTGTGATCTGGATGGTCACATTGTTCAAGACCCAGAATAGATACCTTGGAGTGTGCTAAGAGGCTAGGAAGGGATCAGATCCATCATGGATCCATTTATTTGTTATTTAGAGCTTTTATATTCGATATTTTGTTTTTTAATCTTTGTTCTGCCATCCACCCTCAACACAAAAAAAATGTCTATTCTTTTAAATTTGAAACCCTCGTATTTAGAACGAATTTCCCAAAGTTACCGCGCCGTGGGTTTTTCAGAATGCATTCCAGGATTAAATAAGCAGCGATGTCCCACCGCTTGGACGATAAATTCTAAAACCACATGAGTCACCTCCCTATTAAGCAAGATATGAGCCCCTGTGTGTCGACGTTTATAGCCCATACCATAGCAAAGGGTGTATGTATGGCATATAATTATTTTTTTTAAGCTGAGGGCGTAAATCTTCAGCGATAAAGTGGTGTGATTTAGAGAGGGTGGGCGTATGCAGGTGTCGTGTTACAGAGATTATGTTGTTATACTATTAGCAGTTCGTTTTGACGAACATATGATCGCGAAAAGGATGGAGCCTCAACCGGAAATATTTCAGAGTAAACCCCCTTACACGCATAAAAATATTTACGAGCTTCTGAAAGGATCGCATCTTGCGTTTTAAACTCCTCGTCGTCCGAGTCGTCTATCAACATAATGACATCATTATGTGCCAACATGCATTTATCGAAGGTTTCATCCAAATCGGAATACCTCACTTGAAACTCGTTTCTCGCTTTTGCGTCCGTTGCCGCGGTTTGTGAAAACACATAACACTCGGTGATCGCAGATAAAAAACCCTTGCGTTTTTGCACGGCTTTTTTGATAGACATGATTTTACCTTTGAAATGACGAAATTGTCGGTAAATATACAATTAACGCTAAAGTAATGCTTCTGAAATAGAAAAATGACGAATTGTCGAAAATATGCACTAATTTATCGCAATTGATGAAAAATGTTTTAATATCGAAATGGTATGGAACAAATCTAATCACAGAAATGTTGTTTGTTTGTTTTGATTGATTCTCGATTTTTGTTTGTTCAATACGATTGGCAAAATTCAAGGCCGTGTGATCTCGGCGAAAATGTGAAAATGGCCGACTTATTAATACCGTCGTATGGAGTAAATTTAAATATTTCGGCTCGGAGGAACACTTTATGTATGCCCGCAGTTAGAAAAACGATAACTGCAATGGACTGTATATATTTTATTAAATGAAAGCGCGAACAAACATAAATATATTGATACGAAATCACGAAATAATCAAAGGTCTATAGGTTAATTGCTATTACCACACAACGGAAATCAGAAACAAAGTACTCACCAGTTTGCAGCCAATTTCTCCACGTTCCAGGGGCCCCTTTCCGGATCTAATGATGGCACCACGTAGCTAAAGGGCTGAAGTTTCCAGTTCTATGCTTCAGTACACCAAAATCGAGCACTTTCAAGTGAAATTTGTAATAGTTGGAGAAAGAAATTAACACGCCATTTTTCTCGAGGCGGTAGAAAGGATCTCTCTGATTCTTGGTGCGCATGTCAAAATGCGCGAAAAATGTACTCTGTCCGTCATCGAATTGTGTGGTTTTAAAAAGTAAAAACAACCGCGAAATTTAGCGGGAGCTAACACTGTTCCATCAGGCCGTTCCACAGTCATAAAACCGTCCGAAAAATTTCAAAGCGCACGCAATGCAGTACGAGGACTTTAAAACGGTTTTGGTTAGATGGAACGACCAAATAACTGTCCAAAAAACTGCTGTTAGCGTAGTGATTGATTTACTTCAGGCATGTGATGCGAGGGAGTTAAATTGAAAGTCACGTGTCTAAATGCTAGGGTAGGTTTCGGCGTCTCGCGTAAAGGTAGATCAAAGGCAACGTATGAATTCGAGAGCTCTAAATTAAAATTGCACACAGAACCACAGAAAAAAATACTCTGCCAATATATGGCCCCTAAGCTCACACTAGGTACTATAGTTATAGTGTACGTGTGAGCTAATATAACTAAAAACTGAAATATATTTTATGCAATTCCAGACTAAATTACGTTTTGTTTGATACCACACAAGCCATGTTTTGACTTAAACTCAAATTTTTGGAAATCTACCCCCACCCTTAAAAAAACAGAAACTAAAATGTATTTGGTTTAACTCCGGACACAATTACCATTGATATCACACACGCCATATTTTCACTTCAACTCTAATTTTGGAAATATACCCCCACCCTTTTTTTTAAATAATTTAAAATGTATTTTGTTTAAGTCCAGACTCAATTACCTTTCGTTTGATATCGCACACGCCATATTTTCACATAAACTGTAATTTTTGAAATCTACCCCCACCCTTTTATTTGGCTTGTGTTCGGTGGATTTTGCTCATTTTTAAATGGGACCATCTCGACCCAAGACCCAGCCTAGGTACCAAGTTTTATTAAAATCGGCCAAGCGACAGACAGACAGACAGCCAGAGAGACAGACGGGCGCAACAAAGATATATAAAAAATTTTGAAATCAGAGCAACTTTTTTTTTCTCAAAAAAATTGTATTTAAAAAAATGACACACTATATTTATTTATTACACATTTTTTTAATAAAATTACATAGGATTATCAGAATAGATTTTTAATTTTAGTTAAATTATATTCACAAACTATAAACCACTACAGACTGCCTAATAAACTAAATATAACAAAAATTAAAACGAACTTGCATTAGCACATATTTTTGGGCAAAACTTGTGAAAAAATATTTATTTTTGGTATTGTCATAAGTTTCACGTAAAATTTATATATTTATTTATTTATTTGCATTTTGTAATTTGATTTTTACAAAATATTTGTGAAATTACCTACATATTATAGAAAGCCTTAATATTCACAAAGTGTTTGTGATTTTATTTATTTTTAGGAAATAGAGATCGTGATACTTCTAAGAGGTTATAGGAATATCACATTTTGTAGCTTGTACTTTGGTAGGTATATATAGTTAATGACCTTAGTGTCGATGCCTTAAAGTGAAGTCTTTTGTTCTTCCGCCAAATTTGGTGTAAAGTTTCACATCCTGTGTTACCCCTCTTCTTAACTTTTAGTTCACAGGTCACCGGGATTTGCTGCGATCAGGGTAAACCCTTATGTTTCTATTCCTATCCAATCACTTGCTAAACTAGTTTTTCTTTTTCTAAGCAGGCTACCCTATAATGATGATGATTCATATATGAGTGGGCCTTGCAGCCCTTCCACTGCGACCACTAGTGGGTCTATTGTGGCTCACTTTTGAGTGGTTTCTCACCACTGTATGCCTAATCCTCCAAAAAGGTCAGCTATCAGTTTGGGTGAGACACTGTTCAGATCTTCTGAATCAATCTAAGGTTTACCGAAAGTGTTTTGACGTAAACGTGCAATAGCCGGACATTCGCACAGTATATATATATAGTCTAACTGTTTCATCATCCTCCATACAGAGTCTACATTCGGTCTCTTCTGTTATTCCCATTCTGTGCATGGGTACTCTTAGTCGGCAGTGACCCGTAAAAAGTCCTGTCACTATACGGATCTCATGTCTGGTAGGCTACCCTATGGTCAGGTTAGCTTTTTTCCATGTGGTATACGTGCAACATGCCGCAGTTCCGTAGAAATAAAAATGAAAAGGCTCTCTCAATTTTTTTTTGGAAATTTAAAAAATATTTGTATATTTACGTGGCTTATCCGGCATTTTGTCATGTGTTAAAATTGGTTGTGAAACTCAATTTATTTTGACAAGAATTTTAATTTTTTTGGTTTATTAACTGTTTCTTGAGTTTTCCCAGACAAATGTAAATTTGATGTAATTTTATGGTATATTTTTATCTCAGGTGATGTAAACTAGAAATGTGTTGTCACGAAGTGGATAAGAATTGACATATAATTTTTCCAGTGCAACACATGATAAACACAGGCAAAGAAAAGAGAGAGAGCAAACATTTCTAATGCGCCTGTCTTCAATTCTCGTATTTCAGAGGAGTGCGAAACCAGTTTAAGTGACTTGATGGAACGGAAAACTGACTGTCCGATAATAGTACAAAGTCGACCTGGAACGCAAATAGAACTTTTCGGACGATTTTTTGACTGTCGAACGAAGCTATTGTTTAAAGGGTCTTACAGCGAATATTTTTGAGAAGAAAAAGCCGAAACGGGACAACAAGGGTGCGCTAATTTTTGTATTCTATTTCTGTATTCTATTTTGGAAAACTGTTGCAACTTTTTAACACACTATATTACTTAATGCCTGTGAATACACTAACAAACTGCTGTGAAACAGGAGCCGTTTGCAGATAGACCAGAAAATTGGTAGACCGACCAAAAGCAACCAATCTTAATAATTTGAACCTAAACGGCAGTGGCGTACGCAGGGGGGCTTGGGGGCTGAAACCCCCCAGAGCCACGAAATATTAACCCATAAAATATGATTTTTCCCCAAAAATTCATTGTTAGATGGTGGCTCGGACGGACATGAAAATCATAGGTATGCCGATAGGTATTTTTACTGGACATAACCGGTTGAGGGAGACGAGACGAGAGAAGGCCTTTGATCTCGGTGAAATTAACGATGGCTGGCCATTCGGAGTTAATCTCAGGGCCGGATTAAAACAAATTTACTATAAAATATGAATGTTTCTCACATTGTTTTTACGAAAAAATATTTGCACTGCCAGAAAAAATAAAAACCCTAAAATTGTTTTGTACTGCTGTTAAAAATGGGTGCTAAAATGATAAATCTCGGTCGCGTAACAAATTATATGTTGTCCTCTATAGGGGACTATCGAAATAATGTGTGTTTTTTGCTTGAGATTATTGTGATCCAAACATTATCTATAGCTGTGTCAACTTAGATAGGATGAAAATGTGTTGTATTTTTCGAGCACTATGCCAATAATAATCACAAAACACCATTCTGAACTTAAACACATTTAGCTAAATTTTATTTCGCTATACGCTTACATAAAACTATTTATTTGCAGACCGTAAGTTACGGTCTACGGTTTTAACGTTATACTTAATTTTATTATTATACAATTATATTTAGTTTCCAAGTAAGTGCGAAATTTGTTTTTTCAGTAAATATAATTTTTAGCCCTTTGGAAACAAGGCCTTTATACTTGGTCTTAAGTCCTATGGAAGTGCTGATATAAGAGTTTTATCTGCAGGATTTTTCCGTACATTTTTACCAAGCAACCTAAGATGACGAGAGAGGGTCTTTCTCTCGTCTCGTCTCGAGCTTTCATTCGAACGAAAATACCTCTCGCCCTCTCTCGACGAGATGAGAGGCGAGAATCTCTCGTCTCGGCGGCAACATTCAATAGAAGTTAAGAAGGACCCTAGGCCTAGGTTGTGTACAGGAAGAAGAGACATCATGACATCTCGTGACAGAATGTATAAGGCCTACGCAAGTATACAGGTACTCAGGGCCCCATCCCTAAGCGACAAAGAACAAAAATATACACCTAATGTTATTATTTTGCAATTTATTTACAGACATCCCCAAAAAAACAAAGTGTTTATAAAATATAACATAAAAAAATTATTTTCCCAAACATTTCTCCAAGCCTTTGTTTGCTACATCTGCACCACTTAAAATATGATCCACAAGAATTATTGTTTGTATTATTTATTTTTATACAAAAACAAACAAAACAAAATCGACGTCGGTCTTTCTGTTTTGTTAAGGGAATGAGCGAAAATGAAGAATAACTCACCAAACCATTCATCCATGTAAAATTTTGCTCTTTATGTCATAGACGGCATGAGATGTAGCTGAATCACTAAAGTATACAGGCTATTTAAAATTAAGTTTTCACCATTGTAATATTTTGTTATTATAGTTGGGTAAATACACGATCCAGATCAATCTGATACTGCACTTTTGGGTAGTGCTCTGAAATTTTGTACAAAGTATCTTGGACCAGTATGAGAAAGTTTTGTTCGATGTGACCAAAAATTTGTTCGACAAGAACTGGCCTATCAAAAACATTAAGTTCGTTGTATACAGAATTGTGAAATATCATTTACGCATATTTCGTCCATCGCGAGTTGAATGCAGCCCTCCTAGCCTAATCTGACCCGCACTTCAGCCTTAAATCAGCTTTAAAAAAAAAACGCAAAAATTCACTTTTATAGTTGACTGTACCGGCACAAGCGAGGTATCGATTCGATCGAATGCAACCGACCCAATTAACAAATTAAATACATATGTATCTGAGGGTACGGCAGTGCCTCGCCAAGTTCGCGCTGCCGTACCATCTTTTCTTCAAACATTTCAGCCCATATTTGACCTATATAAACTCTACTCCTGAAACTTTGCACAGTCGTAGATCTGCATAGAATTAACAACCTCTCCAAGTTTCATGGAGTTCCATAAAGTAGTAAAGTAGTTACGAAATTTAAAAAAACGTCGAAATTGCCACTCACTCACTGACTCACTCACTCATGTATAAATCATCAAAATTCTACTGTACTTCCAGACATGCTACAAAGCTGAAATTTGGCACACTGATAGAAGTTATGCCCAAACCCCTGGAAAAAATCAAAAAACCCCAAAATCTTAATTTAGTCCCCTCTCCTATACCTACATGTAAAGTTATTTAAAAGTTTAAAAACCCCAAAATTATAATTTACTTTCCTCCACTATAAATGTAAAGGAATGTAAAAGTAACATTGCCCACTTCCAGACACGCTAGAGAGCTGAGCTTTGAAGGCCGATAGTAACTATGATAAAGCTATAGAAAAAAAAACACCCCAAAATTCCAGTTTACTTCTCTCCCTTATAAATGTAAAGTTATTTAAAACTAACACTGCTCACTTCCAGAAACGATAGAGAGCTGAGCTTTTTAAGACTGAAAGGCATTATGATAAAACTATAAGTAGGAAAAAATTTAAAAACACCAAAATTTTAATTTTCTTCCCTCCCCTTAAATGTAAATTTATATAAAAGTAACATTGCCCACTTCCAGAAACGCTAGGGAGCTGAGCTATAAATGTAAAGTATCTGCTGAATACGCATAGTGTAGACCCGCCCTTACCAATTAGTAAACATTATTAGCTTAATAAAGTAGTTTTAAAATTTTGTTTTTAATATTTTTGGCAAGCGATTTTCTACTACCCAGCCTTTACCCAACTGACATACAGACAAATGTGTGTTATCGTAGCTAAAGAAATTGATGCGTTCATAAAATTAAATAAATAAATATAGATTTCAGTGGTTTTTAATGATTCCTTACTTTGTAGGGATTCTCTTCTTTGATGGAAGGGACACACGCTATATTGGGGGATGTTTCGGTGGTGTTTTGTTTGACTTTATCGCACAAACAGACCGACACACATGCATATTAAAGCGGGAAGGTGACTTTTAAATTTTAGCGTTTGACAAATAATACATGTGCAGATTTTAAAAGTTAGGGTCACTGTAAAACAAACAAAAATATGAATTGATTAAAATATGAGTTCCATGATTTTAAACGGTTATTATTATTAAGTTCATCTTGCAATGTAGGCTTTCATTCATTCACATTTCGCACCCCCGCTAAAAAATAGTCACAACTCAAAAAACATTGTTTTGAGAAAATCGCTGTTAAAGAATTTAGTTCACTAGAGAGATTCATTTTTCACTTACATGACAAATTACGAGTTAACATGTTATTTTATATCAACAGAAACCTATTAACTCAATGTAATTGGTGCAGTACGTTTCTCAGAAAAAATGATTTTGGCGTTTTTAATTAAAAAAAAGACAAAAACCCGATATTATGACACTTTTTAGAACAAGGCATCATGACGTTGTAAATCAGGATGTCACGCAGGATGGTAAATAATATAATAAAAGAAAACAAATAAAGAAGAAACTTTGTATTTATTTTTACAACGAGTTATGAAATGCTGAATAACAACTAGGAATGTGATTATTCCGAGGGGTCATCAGCTTTCAACAGTACTGTACAAATTTCACAACAGTACCCGACAGTACCACGACAGGATCCAACAGTACTCGACAGTACACGACAGTACCCAACAGTACTCGACAGTACCACGACAGGACCCAACAGTACTCGACAGTACACGACAGTACCCAACAGTACTCGACAGTACACGACAGGACCCAACAGTACCCGACAGTACACGACAGTACCCAACAGTACACGACAGGACCCAACAGTACCCGACAGTACATGACAGTACCCAACAGTACTCGACAGTACACGACAGGACCCAACAGTACTCGACAGTACACGACAGTACCCAACAGTACACGACAGTACGTAACAGTACTCAACAGTACACGATAGAATCCAACAGTACTCGACACAACCCTCTTACCCGAAACAGTGGCGTAGATGCGAAAAGACAGGATTTTTTTTTTTGGTCGCAAGTTTTTTGAGTGCGCGCTAAGGCCTTGTCGGCGTTCCCCAAACAGGATGACCTTTTTTGTTTTTGTGGGCGCACGATTTGTGAGCGCGGCGCGGTTCCCCAAAGATGATGACCTTTTTTTTTTTTTTTGTGGTCGTTAGTGTTTTAGGACGCACGAAGGCCCTGTCGGCCTTCCCCAGGATGACCTTTTTGTTTTTTTGGTCGCAAGATTTGTGAGCGCGGCGCGGTTCCCCAAAGATGATGACTTTTTTTTTTTGCTCGCATGTTTTTTGAGGGCGCGCTTTGTCCCTGTCGGACCCCCCCAAGGCACGACGACAGTACTCAACAGGACCCAAGAGTACTCGACAGTACACGACAGTACCCAACAGTACTCGACAGTACACGACAGTACCCAACAGTACTCAACAGGACCCAACAGTACACGTCAGGACCCAAGTCCTGTTGGACGCTGTACAAAATTTTAGGGTGCCGATGACCCCTCGGATTATTCTGTAATAAATTCAAAAGATTTTTTTCTTATTCTCCTTACTTTTAAGTACACTGAACAATTCGAAAAAACAGTCACAACACAAAAAAGAACAGTATTTTACTTGTTATATGGGTCAGATTTAACCAACAGTTCACATGAAAACCTTCACAACTCGAAAAGTGACTCTTTTCAGGATGAAACTCCACGTTCACGCTTTTATAAAGTCAAAAGTGACACTGTAAAGTAACGCATCCTCAGCTAAACTGGACAAAATAAAGGAGTCACATCGCCATTTCGCGGTGAATTGTCGAAACATAAATGTGACGCTTTTATGGAAGAAAGTACAAGTTATTTCGATGATGGCGGCAGGTTTATCTCATTAAGGGCGATTTTTGAGTTGTGACTCTTTTTCAGCGGGTGTGATTTATTTTAAATCAAAATGGCGAAACCAATTGGCAGACTTTCTGAGATAGATTTTATAAACCGATTTCACTCAAACAAAATTTAGCGTTGGTTAATTTGTTGACTTATAAACCAATAATTTTTTGATAATTTAGAACTTTGGGGTGGACGAAATTTAAAAACAAAAACAGAAGGTCTGAAAAGAATTTTATGAAAATCTATTTTGGCAGAAATGTCCCGATTTTCAGAAGGCTGCCGGATTTGTGAATTGTCGGAAGCATTTTCTCGCGCCCAACTGTTTTGAAACACAGTTTCAATAAAATACGTCATTGATTGGTGACGTCACAACTCTGAAATGTCGTGTTATTAATGCTCAAAAACAATTGGAAACCCAATACCATCTGTATTTCCTCCCAACAACTTGGTTTCTTCCAAAAAAATTAAAAAAGTTTTGTTTTTTTAATTATTTATTGTTTCAGTTTAAATAATGATATTTCCCGCTCGTTAGCAATGACGTCACTTTTGAACCAATTTCAATGGTTTTGAAACTAGCTTGTCTTTAGTTTCATTCTACTTTTTTTATATCTTTTAAAATGCTTCTCACTCTTTTCGACAAAAACAGAAATAGAAGTTAGTTGCTGTGGACTAGCCATGGCCGCCAACTTCTCGTCCAAGACTGTTATATTTTTTTTGACAAATCTTACGTTCTGGACGTCTTTCTTGAAACCTTTCCCGTAGGAACGTTCCACTGAAATCACACAATCCGTATTCTTGAGCTCCTATAGAAGAGACTACCTCGACTAAATTTTAAGAGAACTTTGTTCTATTGGGTCGACCCAGTAGAACAAAGGCATTTTGTGTTAAAAGCATGCGTATTAACACCGAGAAAACAGCAAACCTTTATTGTAAACGTGTTCTTCACGGTGGTCACGAGCTAGGAGCTAAAAATTGTGTAAATTTTCACAACTTCACCTGTGTCTGCTAATTTGTCCTTTCGTTTAATTACGGAAAAACTACTTTTTTTCTGTTTCGTAACAATATAAATCTACTCTGCAAAGAAAAAAAATGTCAATGTTATAGTTTTTGCCAAAGTCAGTTGAACAAAGATAAAAGCCGACCATCGGCATATCCTTTATAGAAAGTGACATGGGCAGCGGTAGATATACCCATTAAAATTATTTAATTTAATTATGGCGTAAACTAAAGAAATAAAAATAGATAATAAAACTTTCTATTCCTACACCTACAGGAACGACACTAAAGTGGTCCCGAAAAGCACACCAGAAAGCAATTAAAAGGGCATCTCAAAAAAATCTGCCAATCAGGTGCCGTCTATCCACCTGTGCTCGGTCGGACGGAAAACAAATACTTTGTGGTCGGACCGCATAAAGTCGCGCCTCTTCTCTGTCGGTAGTGTTGAAATTATACCAGGAAGATAAGAAATTATACCAAGGAAGTGATTTTTCAAAAACTATACCCAGTTTTTTAAAGTTTTTAAATTCTTGTTTTTTGTTTGCATTAATTTACAGGGTGTAAATGGTATGACTCACAATATTTTAATGCGTGATCGAGGTCAAAATAAGAAAAAAAACCATAAGACAAAAAAAACACACACATATTTTCGAGATACAGAACAGAACCATTTTTCAAACATTTTTTGGGTACAACTTATTCAAGAAACACAGCAATTATTTAAAATTTGGTGAGGTGTATTAAAATAGAAAAAATAATTAAAAAATATAAAAATGGTTTTAAAAAAAATTATTAGGGTAATTTTTTCAAGATAAACTTTTTTTTGCTTATAATATTTTTGTTGCTGTTTTATATTATTAGAAACAGGACTCTAGGCACATCATATCATTAATATTTTTAAGTTAATATTCGCACAAACAAAATATTTAAATTTTAGCTCCTTAACTTGCCATTTTATCCAAAAAAAACACAGTTTCTAATCATAATGAGCAAGATAATCATTTAGCGTTGCCGGATTTTATTTTTTAATAAAACTTTTTTCCCTTACTCCTCAAACATTAATAATCGTACATTTTAAAAACAGACTTCCATGTTATATGAGGCTTATCTTATTGGCCTCCTCTATCATACCGTTTACACCCTGCATATTTTTATAATCTAGAAGGAAAAAAAATGTCGTGTTTAAAGATTATATGTCGAAACTTATTTGTAGTATCTTCTTTTGCCTCTGCACGGTAGAAATAAATGGAAATAAGAAAATTTCGCCGTTCCCATATTGCCGCCGAACCAACTTGCCGCTGACCCAACTCGCCACCGGGAAAACTAGCCACCGCCGTGGTTTTAAAATGAAATTTTATTCTGAATAGAAAATTTTTAAAAAAATAATATTTAAATATTTTTTTCTTTTTTCACAAAGCAGTTTTTTAAGTTCTTTTAATTTTTTTTTAAACGATTTTTCTTATTTTTTGAGGAAGGAACAAATAAAATTGAAAAGAAGTAATAGTGAATCGGCCCCGGCGAATTGTCCTGACCCCTAAAAAAACTGCACAGTAAAAATTTTTATTAGTAAAATATTACCTTCATCCAGCTAATAGTATTGCACTGGAGCTGAGATTACTTTATTTTTATATTGGCTAACAAATGTTACGTAACAATGTTTAACACCTTATCAAACTTCGTAGAACCCCACCCCTATACCCGCTTTGTAATTTATGGACTGCCCCAAATCACAAGAAAAAAAAACAACAAATTTCAATCAACCAGCTTCTTTCTTTAGCTCACAGAATAGGAAATAGTCATGTAAACAATCCAAATGTCCAAGGAGCGTATTATCTTAGGCTTTGATTGGTTCAAATTTTTAAATCAACGAATCAGAGCCCAAGAAAGGAAAATCCGCACGGATAATACGCTTAATTGACACCCTACAAAAGATTGTTCCCGCTCTATCATAGAACACTCACATCGTGTATGGTCGGGAATAGAACCCCCGACAGGCTAAGCGAAGTTAGGCACAAATCTATCAAACTAATGACGTCAAACGGTACGTCACCGTTTTAAAACAGTTGGGCGCAAGAAAATGCTTCGGGCTTTTACCTGTATAATTTGATTCTGGTTGTATTGGTTTTTCTGAGCCAAAGGGTGAGGCAACGAGGCACAAAATTCAATTTTAAAGCCATATTTTTCACAACAACCATTTCTTCAATTATAACATCTTGTAGTTGAAAAAGTATTAGATCCAATATACTTCAAGTTCGGTTATGTATTTTAATCCAGGATCAACATTAATATTGATAAAGGGACACAAGTAACAAGATGCAAAATTAAGACAAATTTTTACACACGCAAATTTTCCAAAATTCTGTTTTAAAGTTCGTATCTTTCCCACCGAAAGTTTTTTTGACCCGGTGTACCTAAAAAATACCCGGGAATGGGACAATTCGCCGCGAGATTTTTTGTTTTATGATATTATCATTTATTATTTAGCTTGACTTCATATAATATATTTTTTATTTGTCTGATCATAACTTTTTTCAAACTTTTCCAACTAGGTATTTGGTGGTTAGTATTCAATAAAAAAAATTTTTTTTGAAAAAATAAATAAAATGGCGGTTCCAAAATGGCGGATTTTCCCATTTATGAACCAATATGCATAAATTCGGAACTTTAGGGTGTTTTAGGTCGTTGATTGTGACTTCTAACTTAAACTTAAAAAAAAAATCAAAATGGCGGTTCCAAAATGGCGGATTTTTCAATTTATAAACCGATTTGCATCAAACTCGGAACTTTGCGATCTTTAAGGTCGCTGATTATTATTTCTAACTAAAACTAGAAAAAATCAAAATGGCGGATCCAAAATGGCCGATTTTTTCATTTATGAACGGATTTGCATCAAACTCGGAGCAATGTATTTTCTTAATTTTTTTAGTACAAAACTTTTTAAAACTTTTTTTACAAAAAAATCTTTACTTTTAATGGAAAATATTTTATAAATTTTTTTAGTACAAAAACACTGTACTTTTAGTATAAATATTGTAAGGACATTATGTCACTCACTCAGCTACCTAAAACACCCTAAAGTTTTGAATTTGAAGCATATTGGTTCATAAATGAAAAAGTCCGCCATTTTTGATCCGCCATTTTGATTTTTTTTAGTTTAAGTTAAAAATAATAATCAGCGACCTGAAAGATCGCAAACTTCCGAGTTTCATGCATATCAGTTCATAAATGGAAAAATCCGCCATTTTGAGTTTTTTTAAGTTTAAATTAGAAATCATAATCAGCGACCTGAAACACCCCAAAGTTCCGAATTTGATGCATATTGGTTCATAAATGGGAAATCCGTCATTGTTCATCCGCCATTTTGATTTTTTTTTGTGTAAGTTAATAATAATAATCAGCGACCTCAAGGATCCCAGTTTGTTGCAAATCGGTTTATAAATGGGAAAAGCCCGCCATTTTAGATCCGCCATTTTGTTTTTTTTTTTTTAATTTATGTGAAAAATATTAATCAGCGACCTAAAAGATCGCATAGTTCCGAATTTGATGCATATTGGTTCATGGGAAAAGCCGCCATTTTGGATCCGCCATTTTGATTTTTTTTAGTTTTAGTAAAAACTAATAATCGGCGACCTGAAAGATCGGAAACTTCCGAGTTTGATGCATATTAGTTCATAAATGGGAAAATCCACCATTTTGGATCCTCCATTTTATTTATTTTTCAAAATTTTAATTGAATACTAACCACCAAATACCTAGTTGGAAAAGTTTGAAAAAAGTTATGATCAGACAAATAAAAAATGTATTATATGAAGTCAAGCTAAATAAAAAATGATAATATCAACAAACAAAAAATCTCGCGGCGAATTGTCCCCGCGGCGACTCGGCCGGCGGCAAATTGTCCCCGCGGCGAATCGGCCCGCGGCGAATTGTCCCCTACCCTTTTTACCCGATCGCTCGTTTTTGTTGCTACAAATTACTTTGATTGGCACATGAAATTTAAGCAAAAATTTGTTAACAAATGAAAGAGGCTTTCAGTTTAAATTTGGCATAAAATTGTTTTGTCCGATTATTTAAAAAGGCTAAAATATTTCAATAAAAATTCCCGTAGTAAAATTTGATCAAACAAAATTTTAAGCGCCTGCATTTGAAAACATAAAGCGATATTCAGGTACAGTGAAACCTCCTATAAGCGGACGCCATTTCAAAGAGATCTATTACTACCGAAATAAACAATAAAAATAATATGAACAGCAGTCCCGCCGAATACAATATGTTGTAAATACGACAGAAGTATTTAGTCTCCGTATTAAAACGGAAAGAGGTAATTTATTCCCAGGTCGTGCAGCCCTCTGTCCCGTTGTCAGAGGTTCGCGTCCGGTTAAGGGAGGTTTCAGAATTTTTAAACCAAAAAAAATTGTCCGCGTCCGGTTATTAGAGTGTCCGGTTACAGGAGTGAATTTTACATGTAAAGAAATTGGGAAAAGCTTGGGTCCAACAATTTTGTCCGCCTAAAGGGAGTGTCCGCTTAATAGAGATGTCCGCAAGCAGAGGTTTCACTGTATTTTATATTTAAGCAATTGCTGAAAACAAGGGTTATTTTAATTTTGTTTAAAATTATCAAGCAAATTAAAATAAAATAGAGGTAATTATAAAAAAACGTTTAGTATTCGAAATTAAATCCATGGCTTTTGAGTTTAGTTAACACAAAAACTTAATATTAGCTCACACTACTACTATACTATTATAGTAGTGTGAGCTGTGGTGATCCTAATTTTTTCGAGAAAAAAAAGTTGCTCGGATTTAAAATGTTTTTATATATTTTTGCGTATCAGGTGATTTTGAAATTTTTTGTCGCGCCACACAATGGGTTATATAAGAGGACTAGCGCGACACTCAAATTTGGTACACACTTAAAGTTCCAATGACAATACAATATACTGATATTATGAAGTTCATGCAGAGCTCCCTCCCATTTGAAAATGCTGGGGGGGCTACTATCTAAGTATGTCCAATATCGTTCAAAATTGGTATGCAGGGACTATTGTGGATGGGGATCAAGAATTTTTAATTAGATTTTTAAAATTGTGAAAGAAACGCCCCCCTCTCCCTTGGACAATTTTGACCATCTTGTACATATTTGATCAACATCAAGCTTGTTGTGGACTTATAGTTATTATAAGTTACAGTGCCAATACAATACAATATTATAATGCTTTAAAGTTGGCAACCCCTCACCCCTTTGAAGAGGGTGGAAGGGGACTATCCACAATGGGTTATATGAGAGGACTAGCGCGACACTCAATTTTAACTCAGTTTTAACCCACTTCTAGACATCGGATCAACTTCAAATTTGGTACACACTTAAAGTTCCGATGACAATACAATATACTGATATTATGAAGTTCACAGCTCCCCCCCCTTTAAAAATGCTGGAGGGGGGGCTACTATCTAAGTATGTCCGATATCGTTCAAAATTGGTATGTAGGGACTTTTGGGGATAGGGATCACGAATTTTGAATTATATTTTTAAAATTGTGAAATTGACGCCGCCCTTGTCTCTCTTGTAAGTCAATTTTGACCAACTTGTACATATCCGATCAACATCAAATTTGGTATGGACTTATAGTTACAGCGACAATACAATATTATAAAGCTCTAAAGTTGGAAACTCTCCACCTTTAAGGATATTGGAGGGGTTTTTGGGGTTTAGGAGCACGCACCATATTTTTTCTTATTTAATAAGCTTTCGAACAAGTTTTCACAAGTTGGGTCTACCAGTTGCAAAAAAGTTGGATGTTTACTAACTTTTTACTTAAGTTTTTTAATTAAATTATACATTTTACTTAAAAGGATATTTTTTATTGTCTAAAAATGGCAAAAAAGTAAAGGTTAGCTTTTTTTAATATTTGACAGGTGTAAAAAAAAAGTAGTTTATCGTTTTTCTTTTTTTGAAAAGGTTTCGAGCAAGCTGTCACAAGTGGGGTTATCTAATTTGAAAAAAAAAGTTTTATGCGAACAGAAATATTGCCCGTTAAAAATCTGTACTGTACTTTTGGATTTTTCAGAATAATCTAAATTCAATCCGTTGTCGAATTTATTCCATTTGGCTGATACACTGATTGTATAAAGACCACGTACATGGCAGTGTTTAGGGCTACCCCCAAAAAACAGGGGAAGCGAGGGGCAGCAAATTTTTTGTTTTTTTAGTCAAATAGACCCCTCTCTCTAATATTCTGGTGGAGATTTTACTAAGCCTTGCTAAGCTTGTTTCTGCAGGCTTTACAAAGAAAAATAGAGACGAAAATAAACGTAATATATTTCAAAAAATTTTAACCATAAAAAGAGTTTTGGAATTAGGAAATTACTAGTATTTTTTAAAAGTGCTTATGCCCAATTTATACCCATATACCCAAAAAGTGCTGTTTGTACTGTCATTTTTTTTGTTTAAAAATACTGTAAAAATCCATACATTTTTCTCCCAAAATATTTTTCATCTTTGGGGCTCTGTTACAGAGAAATACATTAAGACTTTTTTTATCAGTTGCATTTTTTTTATTAACTGGACTATCTGCAATACATTTGGGTGGGTTTGGTTATCATAATTTAAAAAACATATACAGGGCCAATGTCGTGCTAGCTCCGCCATACAACCCATTGTGCGCCGTCTGTCTGTCTGTATGTCTGTCTGTAAGGACCAACGCGCATAACTCAAAAACCGCCTGCCCGATCAAAATTAGAGTTTATGTTAAAATATGGCGTCTGTGATATCAAACGAAAGATAATTAAGTCTGGAGTTAAAGTTTTCTGATATTTTTGGATATAGTATTCTAGAAATTAAGCTTGCAAAAGGTGGTGTAGTCGTGATTTTGACATACCGGGTGGGCCAAAAAAAACCGGACAATTTATTTTTCATTATTACTTTTGAACTATACCATCGACTTTATTGGGATAAACTGCACTTTCCAGATAAATAATCAGAGTTTTGAATAAATATATTTTTTTGTCCGCCATCTGAAAATGCTCGTTTATTTTTGTGTTGTGTGTCAAACATTTTTTTGAATATTATACGATTGCTTTGCCAATCATGCCTGCATTTATTTTCTTATAACTTCATTAATACTGAACCGATTTTGATGAAATAAAAAACATCCTGGTGAGAATTGATTACCTTTGGCGGACAAAATCATACTTGATTTTTCAATATGTCGTGTTAATTCTTATTTTCTGACAATGTTTTAGTTTTTTTTCAAATTTATAGAAAAGCACTACTTTTGCCCCGAACAACAAGGTACAAATTAGTAAAATCGGTGTGATGGTTCTCAAAAAATCTACTTTTGTTTTACAGATTATGCGATTGCATTGCTAATACTGTCTGCATTCATTTCCCTATAAACTCATTATTACTGAACCGATCTTAGTGAAATAAAAAAACCATGGTGAGGATTGATTGCTCTTTAAATATTATAATCGAGATTCGTCGCCATCTTAAAAGTTAAGATGTCGGACAAAATCATACTTGACCCTTTAACGAGGCACGTTTATTCTTATTTTCCGAAACTGTTTTAGTATTTTTTTTAATTTATAGAAAAACACTGCTTTTCTCCCGCATAACAAGGTTCAGACTAATAAAATCGGTGTAGTGGTTCTTACAAAATCTGATTTTGTTTTAACGATTGTTTTACAAATTATACGGTTTCATTGCCAATCCTGTCTGCGATTATTTCTTTATAAATTTATTATTACTGATCCAATTTTAATAGTTGTCGTTAAAGAACAATCAATTTTTACCATGATTTTTTTATTTGACTAAAATCGGTTTAGTAGTAATGAATTTATAAGGAAATAAATGCAGACATGATTGTCAAGGCAATTGTATAATATGCAAAACAATGGTTGAAACAAAAATATTTGTTTTTAGAACCACTGAACCGATTTTGCTGAGTTGTACCTTGTTTTAGTTGGCAAGAATGTAGCTTTTTTACTGATTCAAAAAAATAATTAAAACATGTTTGCAACACAAGAATAAACGAGCATCTTTGAAGGGTACATTTTAGTTTCGTCCGCCATCTTGGATTTTAAGATGGCGGACAAAGAAATATATTTTAAAACCCTGATTAATTCTTTGCCAAGTGCAGTTTGCACTTTTTAAATCGATTGTATAGTTCAAAAGTTATAACGAAAAAAAATTGTCCGGTTGTTTTTGGCCCACCCGGTATATTTTTCACATTAAATTATCCGGTTGTTTTTGGCCCACCCGGTCTATTTTTCACATTAGAGTCGTAAAAATTTAAGGAAACAGGAACCTTTTTTTAAAATAATTGTTTGTTTCTTAGTTTCACCCCTGTTTTGAAATTGTTGTTTACGGTTTTGAGTAAAACCTTGCACTATCTAGTTTAAAATGTACCTATTCATTGCTTGTGTGTTGCGCCAATTTTGAAGTAGCATAACAAACAAATAGTACAAATAACTAAACCTAATACTGCTAAATCCCTGTAAACATTACTGGATATTTCGGACATTCCAATCCCTTTTACCCATTAAAATAACGCCAATTTACGCGTTAATCTACCCTTTGATTTTAAACAAACTCACAAGGGTTTTCGTTATGGCACACACATAATTCTCAGCTAATTCCGAAAACCATACTTTGCCAATTTACAAATGTACAACTTTATACAATTTTTGCTTGTTATGATCTTTTTTGGGCCTTCCAAGAATATAAGCCGTTTTCAAGCCAATAACTAGTAATTACCTCTGGTTATCCCTTGGTTGACATTTAAAATTAGCTGTTTAGGCCCTTAGCCTATTACCACAGAAACACCGCTTGAATAGTATTTTTTATAACCGGTTATTGTTTGTTGTTGCTTTTTGCGATTTTTTAAATAAGTTTATTTGGTTTTAGAGCGCTTTTTAAAAGATGAATAATAATCTTCTTGCCATTCTTGAATTTGAATTCTTTTCCATCGACTCTAAAATACTGGCGTATTTGATTCGAAATGGGCATAATTTGGTAAAAAAAAACTTAAATATAATAAACAGTGGTTATAGGAGTACAATGATACTGTTTTTGAAGTGTAAACTTCTTTAGCCGCGTTTAGCAGTTTTTGTGGGTAGTGAATTGAACTGAGCCGTCAGGCCGAACGTTTTATTTTTTCCGTGCGTATCAAATTTCTTAGCTGTCTTCTGCTCAACCTGTAGCCCAGGGCTTCGGTGGTTTAGTGGTAAGAATGTTTGCCTAGATAACAAGAGACCCGGGTTCAACCCCGGCCGAAGCAGAAAACTTTTTTCTTATTTTTCTTTCTTTAATTTTTCACTTGTTGTTTATAGTATTTTAGACTATTTTCACCTTTTTATTGCCAAGTAAAAAACTTGAATTTTTTTACAGTTTTTGCGTTCACCCTGTAGCAGACCTTTATAACCTGGGTTAGGCAGATATTTTCCGATCTCTTCTCATACCTGGTCGAAAGAAATATCTGACAAACCTTATTTTTAATTATACTTAAAAAAGGTTTTAAAGGTTTTTTTTTGGGCCACGGGATGCATAAATTCCGAAAAATATTTTTTTTGTTATAAACTGGTTAAACCTTATAATTTTCTATCCTAAAAGTAATTTGATTTTATTAAAACCATTTTTAGTTATTATTTTTTGGTCGACTGTACTTTAACGCAGATTGAAATCCGAATCCCAAGCTAACTTCAGCCACGTGTAATCATATGCATGTGCTCTCCATAGAGCTCCCAGTTTTGTGTGAACATATGTTTGTGTTTCTTAACAAACATAACCAGATGCAAAAAATATAATGATGGAAAAGTTAAAATTTCCAAATTAACAATATGAGGTTTGTAGGAGCTTCTAGGATGAAGACCAAGAAAAGCTCGAATTATTCTTTTTTGGGCTTGAAAACCCTGTGTGCATCATTTCAAGAGCCCCAAAAGGCAATTCCATAGGTTATTAGACTCTGTATGCTTGCAAAATAGTAAACTCTAAAACTCTTTGGTGTAATAACTTCACGCGATCTACGAACCACTGCTGTGGCCCTAGAAAGTTTTGAGGTTAAGGCTTTTATTTGACTTTGTCAATTGAGTAGAGGATCTATTATGACACCCAGACATCTCACTTGCTCAGAGTTAAGCGGCCCTCACACGATCAGTATTACTGACAGTATTTTTATACATGTCTTTGTTTGTCAAGAGTTATAAACAAAGACATATATAAAAATACTGTCATAATACTGACCGTGTGAGATCCTTTACTGTTCCTGAAAAAAATTAGCTTATTTTTAATCATTATAATAATCCATTTGAACATTTTCAATGATGTTCTCTTAAGAAATTATAGCACCGTTTACTCTCTTTTCATAGCAACCATTAAAGAAGGTCAATAGAAAATACCACTTTCCGCACTTGGTAGGTAAATAACTATTACAGGCCCGCACTCGCAGTTTGGTAAGATTGTATTTTCTCAACGCAAATGAGAGAATTTTTTTTACACATATTTGTTATTTCATAAAAAGCTGCAGAATATGTTAATTTAAAAAAAGGAAACCAGTTTTGCTTCTCAGAAGTGATGAAATGACTTGCAGACTTAAGCACTGTTCATTGTAATATGTCTGGATTAATTCAATTTCTAGACAAATTGAGAATTTTTAAGGAGTTGTAAATAAATGGCGGATTTATGACTACACAAAATTGTAAATATAGTAACGTATTTTTAACCCATTTTGGGCCAAGGATAGAAAGAAAACAATATTTATAAAAAAAGTATTTTTGTATTATCAATATACATAAATGTTACTAATAAGTACCGTAAAAAAATATAGAATATTAACTTAACAAAATATAGGGTGTTGCGTTAACGCATCAACGGCCTAAAGGGTTAAGTGAAATTGCTGAAAACAGTCGGCGTGCAGATATACTGTGCAACGCTCACAAATGTAAATCGTTTGACTTTTGCACACCTGACATCTTCTTCTGGAGTCAGTTTTGCTTAAGACGTGTCCCATTAGGTCACCTCTCATATCAGTGGGCGGATTTATCGGAAGTGTTTTAGCAACAAAATTCTTTGTTTTGAGCATTCGCAATGCAATAAATGATTTGAAATTCAGCTGCGACATCTTATTCTGGTTTACGGTATTGTAAAGTTTCTAGGCGTTCACAAGCGAACTGTCAATAACATTTATAAAAAGTGGTCACCACCATTTTTTACCCATTACTTTGATTCTATAGTTTGCAAATCCATTATCGTGTAAGTCTACGCCTCCCATATATTTATTATATATGCTGATATTACCACTGGTTGGGGAATTGAAACTCCTTTTTTTGATTTTCTATCAAATAGACCTGATGGGATACGTCATAAGCATAACTGACTTCAGAAGAACATGTCGGGTGTGCAAAAGTCAAACGATTTACGTGAGCGTTGCACAGTATATCTGCACGCCGACTGCTTTCGGCAATTTTACTTAACCATTTAGGCCGTGGATGCGTAAACGCAACACTATAATTTATGACGTATTTAAAAAAAACCTGCTACAAATAAACATAAGTTTTTCCTTTGATATTATTACTGAAAGTTTACTTGGTAAGGTAAAAGTACAATATCTTTGAAAATATAAATATAATTGTGCTATTTTGAATTTTGAAAATTTTGGACCCAAAAGAAGAAATAATGAGGCTTTTCAAAAAATTTTCAGGCAGACGGATACAAAAAAAATCTTCCGAATTCAATTTGATTACTTTTGTGTAACCTGATATAAGTGGGATTTGTCTATATCTCATGCCAAAAAGGTTCCTATTTTTGTTAAAAAAATATTACTCTAGTGTTGCGTATACGCATCAACGGCCCAAAATGGGTTAAAGAAAAAGTTAAATATGTTTATGTTTAGAATTGTGAACTTCTATTCCATGGTTATTCCAATTTTTTTCTCCACAATGAAGCATTGTACGAAAAAAAGTAAGGTGACATTTTTTTACTTAAATTGGACAGTGAACTCAAAAATAATTTAAAATTTAAAAAAATTCATTGGCGTATCATTTTTTTCTTCAAAAATTCTAAAAGTCACCACCCGTGCGCACGCCCGTGGCGGGCCGACATTGTTGCTTTATAAAGAAAAGTATGCAGCTCTATTAACCTTTATTCTGTACCAAATTTAAGGTAGTTTTCTAGATAATAATTTTTTTCTTTTTTTTTAAGAAAACTTTGACACCCTGTATTTTCTTTACAAAACATTTTTCGACCTATGTTGTATAGACTTTTTTTAATTATTTTTGAACGCCCAACACGCTGGTAAAGTTTGGTCCCTTAAGATCGGGTCACCCAGTTTCCAGGATACAGTAGAGCACATTTTTCTCAATAATTTGTGTTGTAACCAAAAACTTTGTAGGATCATTTGTTTCTGAGATATCTACAAAAAACTTACTTACGTTTTCAAGCTGATATAGCATGGAGTTTACTTGTAGTGTGCTAATGGGCTCAGATCCGTCATAGATACATTTTATTTTATTTAGTCATTTTAAATCGCATCAAAATATATTAAGTTTAAAAAAGTAATATTCTACAAATAAAAATATAAATCCTAAAACTAGAAAATAAACGAATATGATAAATCCATTTAAAAGTGAACAGCCTCACGCTAGCGACCGACATCTTTTATATGTCACGTTTTTTTTAAACAATAATAAATAAATGCATATTTTTAAATAAATATTTATACTGGAATATTAACGAGATCAATTAGATCAAAGATAATGGATTCGGACAAATTTAAATGTAAATAATAATTAGTGACAATAAAAAACAGGTTAGGTATAAACACTTAATTAATCAAAGATATGTGGAACACCCATATGGGAGCGGGGACAATGAGATGCACCTAAGCAAGAAAAGATTTTTTTTTCTCAATTTGGATTACCATGACTTTTTTGCCGATACTCAGGCCGCCAATCAAAACGCCTAATTGCACGGGTCATCGACCACCTTTAAAACCCCAGACCGGGTGTTTTTTTTATCTGGTTCTTTTATCCCTTAGAGTCATGCCTAGGAAACTAAATGCAATTTGACAGGTCGTTAGGTTAAAGTTCTCACTAAGCTCACAAGAGGCACTGCGGTCGCGCGTTTGTTCCTTATTCTATTTTTTTTGAGAACTATCTGTGGTTTGGATTTTCCGTCCCTCTTTTTTACAGGTAGAAAAACCTCTTCCACCGCATTTTATTTCGGGTTCATTTAAAATCTATCTTTTTGGCTTATGTAGGTAATCTGCTGCTGTGACGCATTAAAATTAAATTTTGTTAAATTTGTAACTTTTGCAATTTAAATATAAAATAATAAGAATATCTAGTTGCTTTTCTGGGTGAAGTGTCTAAAGTTCAAACGAGTATAAAATGCATAGTTTTTCGAGAAATTTTAAGGTAAGTTTTCTTATTTTCTCATTTGAGGTTAGATTGGCATTTCATAAAATTTGTATTGGTATTGTCTTTTTAACTTCTTATCACTTACTTTACGGAACTCTGAATACAGGTTTCCAATTCCTGGTAGGTGCCTTATTTGCCCATGAACTAAGCACAAATTTAGTGTTAATTTTATGTCTATCCCTTTCGTTTGATATTAAGTAAAAGGGGCGGGCTTAATTGATGGGTAAACGAGGGATTACCCAGCAGCGTAATGTACTTTGAATAAATGTATTCCTTAATTTTAAATCTTACCGTAATCTAGTACCTATGATTAATGTGGTTATAAGTTGATTTTTTTTATGGTTTTCAGCTTTTCGATGATATGTGTGACCACTGATAAGCTATATATATATATATATACTGCTTTGAAACATACCCTACACAACTTATAACCAAGGCGAGGAGGTCCTTTTAAATCATGTCAGATTTTCGTCGAGCTGTTAAAAAGTAGACACTTAAGAATGATTCTCTTCACGAACAACTGTTTCATTATTTATTCACTCATCACTCACCAGAAATGTTAAAAGCAAATTTAAATATACTAGACAGTGTTTGGTTTTGCATTATATTTTATTTTACCAATCAATTAGACTATGTATTATTTCATCAATAGTTAGTCGTTAATTTGTAGCTTTTTTTATAATAATAAAAACTCATTTAAAAAATGTTTTATTTATTGCATTTTATATATCATTTTCAATCTGTTTATGTCTTATAAAAACATTGTATGTGTTTATAATATATTGACTGATTAAAAATTTCAAAAAAAAACTTTAAAATTAAAGAAAATTTATTATAAAAGGCGATTCAAATTTCCCGCCTCGCCTTTTAGTTCGTCACTAAGCTTTGCAGTGGGCGCCACAGAGCTAACGACCTGTCAAACAGCCGCAGTTGCCTATCTAATAAAAACTCACTGAACCGCGTTGCAAATCCTTTATCTATGCTTAGAGTCACGAGATGTCCGAGAGAAATCCTATTTGAAAAAGAAGAAAGAGCTTTAAAAAATACTTTTTGTATATAGACAAACTTCAAATATCACGTGTTTTAAAATTTAACAATTTTTTTACAACATGTAGTTTTTAAATTGTACGCTTTCGCAGTTTTGCAATTTCTAGTGTTTTATTTTTCCAACCTTGCAATAAATGATACAAGAATCTTTCATTTAAAATATTATATTTTGTTTTTAAAATTTGTAAGATGGAGCACACTAATTATTCCTTGTTTTGATCATGTAAGATGAAGCACAATGAACTGTTGTAGCTTTTGATCTAAAAGATTGCTACATCAATTCGAACCTTTTGAGTAAGTACCTCTACCTTTATATTAATATGTGGAATATGTTTGCTTTGTTTTATGTCGGTTTAAAAAATTTTAATTTGTATGCTAAGTTTGTCTGGTATTTTACGTCGGTTTAAAAGAAAATTATGTAAATTTACAGGTTTCCCCAATCTGTGAATTTCCTTGGTCGACCTTTAAAGTTAACGTTTCCGGTCTAGTAACGTAAATACCATTTCGAAACCAAATTACACTATAGATTTTTTACAAAACGACATTCGAAATTGTGAGATTGTTTTCATTAATTACTGGCTTTTGTTCACCTCAGTTCCCCTATAACCCCAAAAAAAGCTATCGGCAACTGTTTTCCCACGAATAAATAGGTTAACTAATCTTTGAACGCTTTGACATAAGCGTACGAAGATTAGGTAATCTAATATGTTTACATACATTCTTCGAACAGGTTAGTGAATGATAATTTCACCTTGTTTTTCAGGTTCACCATGTCAAAACTGGAGTTGAAATCAGGGTACTCGGTAAAAAAATAAATATATCAATTAAAAATATTATTAATTCTTATATAATTACAATATTTTCATATTTTGTTCACTATTTGTTGGAACTAAACTATTGTAGTCCTCTCCGTATTATCAGTTATCTGCTTACGTAATTGTCCGAAATGGATGTGTACTTGTCCGAAACATCTGAGTTAAACCACTTATAATATATAATAAATATATTTATAATTTATATGATTTAATAGATATCAGATCCTAAAGTCTGTCAAAATGGGCAAAAAAATTCACAAATGTTATTAATTTTCTTGAAAGTTTTTTGCCTAATACTTTCACATTTCTTTAAAAAATTCAGCAATTTAAATTTTATTTATAATAATGGGAATTCAACTATATTTTAAACACTTGCGGAGGACTAAATTCTCATTTAATATTTTTCTACAGCAGAAAATAGACGTTTTGTAGACAATTACAAAAAAAATATACAGTTCATATCATTATTTTTGAGACAACTTTTTACAACTTTTTTTTGTTGGCCTATGCTATTTGTTATGGTAAACAGCTGGCAACTGTCAAAAAGTTATCTTAAAAATTATGATATAGTGTATAGCCAATAGCTATTAGGGAGCTTTGGTTAATTAGTAAATTTAAAGTTTTAACAAGACTGATAACATTTTTAACTTTGCTTGATTTCAATTTTTATTTTTTGACAACAAATTTTAGAATTTGGCCGTTTAAAAAAAAAAACACCCGTACCTTTTGAGTAAGTACCTCTACCTTTATATTAATATGTGGAATATGTTTGCTTTGTTTTATTTCGGTTTAAAAATTTTTAATTTGTATGCTAAGTTTGTCTGGTATTTCACGTCGGTTTAAAAGAAAATTGTGTAAATTTACAGATTTCCCCAATCTGTAAATTTCCTTGGTCGACCTTTAAAGTTGACGTTTCCGGTCTAGTAACGTAAATACCATTTCGAAACCAAATTACACTATAGATTTTTTACAAAACGACATTCGAAATTGTGAGATTGCTTTCATTACTTACTGGCTTTTGTTCACCTCAGTTCCTCTATAATCCCAAAAAAAGCTATCGGTAACTGTTTTCCCACGAGTGAATAGGTTAACTAATCTTTGTACGCTTTGACATAAGCGTACGAAGATTAGGTAATCTAATATGTTTACATACATTCTTCGAACAGGTTAGTGAATGATAATTTCGCCTTGTCTTTCAGATTCACCATGTCAAAACTGGAGTTGAAATCAGGGTACTCGGTAAGAAGGAGAGGTACTCCGATTCCAGTGGCCCCTCCGAGGGTACCAACACCAATGCCTTTAAACAACAACAATGGACCAAGGTAATAAAAGCTTGTTATAGTTAAAACGGTATTAAAGGTCAGGTGACCAAAAATATGCGCGTAATATTTGTTTTATTAAATCTACATGTTTAAAGTTAACTTGAAAATAAGGAGGAATCAAGCTATAAAAATGTAATTTTTTTAAGTTTCTGGCGATATGTATATAACGTCTTTTTTACCCTCGTTGCTTTCATGTGCCAAATTCACACTTGAAAAGTCCTCCACAACATGTTCTAAAATACCACTAGATTAAGATTTTTTACACCTACTAACTTTTTGCGTATTATTTTGTCACGTTTATTCTTATGTTTTTAATAAAAAAAAAGGCGTGAAAGCCTGTTCTAAATGCCCTCTAGATAAAGACTTGTTAAAAGTAATAACTTTCTGCATCTTCTTTTGACACGATTTTTTTATAACTTTTTTTTAACTTAAAAGCGACGTTGACAACTGTAAAAAATGGCGCTCTAGGCAAGACAGAATCTCTATAGATACATTAAGCCTTTTTCCTCGCAGTAACTACAAGTTACCAGGTAACCTGGTTACTCGTTTTCTGTTTTTCTTCGCTGAGTAACACTAACTATGACGTCACGAGTAACCACACAGTCTAACCAGCCTAGCAGACGTGGTTACTGAAATATTTTGAGGTTTAGATCGTTTTTTTTTGTTTTTTTATTCAAAATGATTGATTTTAATACATATATTAACAACGAATTATGTTTGCTAACGGTAGAAAATGAAGCGGATTATAACAGATTATTAATTGGCAAGTTATTTCTTTAAATTTTTCGTAGTAGTCTTTTTTAAAGCTAGGTTCACATGAATTAATAACAGGCCTTCCAACTTCTACAAGTCAAGAAATTAAACTATCACCCCCTGTTAAATTAACTATTTGAAAAATAGTGCTCAGCTATTAATTTCAACCACCCTTCTTCTTTTATGGAATACAAGGGAGTCAATAAGGCGCTGACTGTGACGTAGCACAGCACCCCGACACAAAATATGATTTCGGAACGTACCAGCAACTAATCTAATCGTGTCATTGACTGCACTTATACATTATTATCCGATTATTCATCATCTTGACGTAACTTTCAGTTATTTTTTAGAAGTGTCATTTTTCGCGTTAAAGTACCATATTTGTATGGCGGTTTGATCCAGATTTTAAGCCATTTTACGACAATATTTTATGTTGTATAAAATTCGCATACAATAAATCTTGGTATAAGAGGTAGGGGAAAGGGGGGCAAAATGGGGTACGCGGGTAAAACGGGATATCGCAGTTTTAAGTAAATTGCGCAAAAATGAAACCTCTTAATATCAGATGTTTTATCCTTATGACTGGTTGAACTCTCTGCAATATGATTGGTGCCGGTCGGCTGGGCTTAAGTTGGTCTTTGCTCAATGTGATGTTGTGCGCTGCTTATTGCGCATTTTGTGACGGTAAGTACATTTTTTACAGACTTCTAAAATTTTGTTTACATTGAAAAATTAGTGGGCTTATGTATTATTTATAATTAAACAAATCGCCCGTAAAATTCGTCCTATACTATGTATGATTTTTGTTTGAATTTAACTGGTGGTTTGGGGCAAAACGGGGTTTTTTCATTTTGGCAAAATGGGGTACCTTGTTATACCTATTTTGGCCAAAAATTTTTTTTGATAGCATTACTGAAAGTCGTATTTTATGTTGTCGTTGCAAAAAATTCATGTAGGAGAGTCGACAGCGATGACTTGGTTAAGTCCTTAAATTTGCAGGTTCTTATCCGCTACAAAGTTAGTGTTATGTTTGTATTATTTTTTAGTTTTTGGTAGAGCCAAAGAATAATACCGTTTAACTTTTTTAAATATTTTTAATTTTTAGTTTGATTTTTAGTTTATGTTAATATGTAAGCTCCTCATCCTTTTCAACGCAGCTTTGTTGCAAATTACACAGTGAGCTTTAACCTTAAATAACCTAAGTACCAGGTTTGACACAAATCGGTTTATAAATATAGGATAGTTTATAGGATAAAGATTTTGGGTCCGCCATGCAAGTTTTTTTTTGTTTGAGTAAAAAATAATAATAAGCGGCGTTAAACACCGCAGAGTTCCAGATATAACACATAACGGTTTAAAAATGTAAAGGTTCTGCATTTCGGATCCGCCATAATATTTTTTCTAGGTTTGAGTCAAAGATCTTAATTATCGGCTTTACACACCCCAAAGTTCCAATTTTGATACATATCGGTTCATAAATAGAAAACTCTGCCCTTTTGGATCTGTCATATAATTTTTAAGTTTGATTTCATAATTATACTCAACGACTTTAGACACGCCAAAGTTCCAAATTTGAAACCTATTGGTAAATAAGTTTTTTTAAATTTAAGTCAAAATATATATTTAGCGACTATTAACACTAAATTTAATACTTACGGGATCATAAATAGGAATATTCACCATTTTGGATTCGCCATTTTGATTGTACATACTTCTTTCTCATTTCAAAACAAAATATTGTTACAAAACCCATTTTTCTAATTTTTGTCAAAAATCAGATCCGGGAGCCCACTGTGCAGCGCTATGAGTTGGACAGCAATAAAAAATAAGCTGTGCTTTAAAAAGAGATGCAAATGAGTATGTTCCAAAATTACAATTTATGTCGGGGTGCTAATGTCAACCTACGTCACGAGTCAGCGCCTAATTGGAAATGTCATCCACAGCTGACTGTCTGACGTCATACAGCGGTTACTCTGAGTAACCGTGACGTAATTTCGAGTAACTCAAATGAGTGACTAGTAACCTCGAGGAAAAAGGCTTATTATGTTTTCTTTCACAGCTAAAAAAGATTTTTCAACAATTTTACACAATGTTAATGTGTCTCAATCAGGTTAATAACTGATGCGTCGTGATCGTTAAGGATAGGGATCAGTTTACTAATTGGTTTTTGGAGTTTCAGAGGCCAAAGCACTCCCAGATAGATTTCGTCGAAGTAAAAAATGTCGCCAATAGGTGGCGCTGCTTCTAGTAAAATCACAAAAATATTTGGAGGAAAAGCCATGCAAGTCGCGTTTTAAAATTCGTGTAGAAAAGGCGCCAACCTAATGTGATTTTGACGTTAATAAAAATCTACTTAGAATTCACTTGAAAATAACGTCAAAACATTGCCGTTTTTTGCAACGGTATTTTTTATAACGTTAATAAATGAGCTTTTTTTCATATATGAAATAAACGTTTTTTTCTAGCAGCTTTTAAAATCAACGTTTTTTTTCTCACGCGTTTGTTAGGTGTTAAAAACGCTATGTGGGCTTACAGCATTGTCAGTGGTATCGTGGATTTACTGAAACCGAAAATAAACTGCCGTCGTCTGTTTGGGTGTTCCAAGATGAAAAACAGCCAACAAAAGTCTAAGTCTGTCCAAAAAGAAAATCGCGACTATCCAAAAAGAAAATCGCGACATTTGTCTCAAAAGCAGGTCATGTAGGAACAATTCCTCTGGAAAATCAATGGACTGTTAGTGCGGATTGGTACATCACCATTTGTTTGCCGAAAGTCATCGCTGAGCTTGGAAAAACGAACCCCGAATGATGAATCATCCTCCACCAAGACATTGCAAGTTCGCACAAAAAATCATTAAATTTTTAACTCAACAAACCTTCGAATTGTTATATCATCCTTCATACAGTCATGACGATTTCTGTTTTCATTCTTTTCTAAAAATTGAGAATGGACTGCGTGGTCAAAGATATTAGTCGCCAGAAGGAAGCGGTCGACGCCTTCAAGAATGCAATTTTGACAGTACCAACAAACGAGTGGAATTACAGCTTTGACAACTGGATACGTATTCTTGAATTTTTGGGAGGAGAATGTGAGTAGTCCTCACCGTAAAAAGTTGAATGCTCTATTCCCCAAAGCACACTCACGTGAATTCAAGTTCACAACCTCTCACGAGGTGAAAACCAGTTCCCGGGAAAGTTTCTAACCTCACTTATTTGTTTTGTGATTTGTTTTTTTTTGCGAAAGTAAAAATAGAGTTTTTAGGTAAAATGTATGTATATGCATTGAAACTAAATTGCTATACTGCGGTGCATAGGTTAAAAGCAATATCTCCACTTTCAGACCCAATTGAGTGAGAGTGTTTAATTTAATGCATAATATAAATGTGTACCTATATAACATATTATATTACATCTTAGAAGCGAGAAAAGCCGCTTGTTTATTAATTTGACACTACAGTGAAACGTTTATCTGAACCTAAAGGCGGTTTAAAATAATGTATATTGTAGTGTTCTAACAACTACATTTTTAACTTTAAAAGTGTCCTTATATAAAAGCACTTTAATAGGCCTCTATAAACAAAAGGCCTTTTTCCTCGAGGTTACTAGTCACTCATTCAAGTTACTCGAAATGACGTCACGGTTACTCGGAGTAACCGCTGTATGACGTCAGACAGTCAGCTGTGGGTGACATTTCCAATTGCGAATTGTTTGTTTTTTTTTACCAGCAAATTCCGAAATCCAGAAAAGAATTAATTGCTGGAATTGATATTTTCTAGAACTACCGCTTTCAGTTTTAAATACCTCTGGTTGTTGTGAGGACCCTTTGGTGTTCTGTGGTAAGGCCGCAGTACCACAGAAAACCAAAGGCAGTACATTTTAAGGCTAGTTGCAATTGAATTGATATAGTACAAAACTTCAAGGGATGTGCTTCATTTTCTACCGTTAGTAAACATAATTCGTTGTTAATAATATTAAAATCAAACATTTTGAAAAAAAAATAAAAAAAAAACGATCTTAACCTCAAAATATTTCAGCAAGCACGTCTGCTAGGCTGATTACACTGTGTGGTTACTCGTGACGTCATAGTTAGTGTTACCCAGCGAAGAAAAACAGAAAACGAGTAACCAGGTTACCTGGTAACTTGTAGTTACTGCGAGGAAAAAGGCTTAAAGTGTTAAACATTAATAATCAAACTCCATTTGGCCTGAAATAACTGACAGAAATAAGTGTGAGTTATGTTTATGTAGACATAGGCGCACCAAGGGGTGGGTCTCGAGCCAGGGCTCCCTAAAGCTAAAATTTTTTTAGATAATTAAGGACTTATTGCAATAAAGCCAGGCACTAATTGTGCACTAGTCGACAGTTTCCCATAATAAGAACAGCTGTCTTCTTTTAAAATTAGGCCTTTAATTGTGTATGATAAGAGCCGAAATTAATAGTGCCGCCATTATTAATGGAAAATAAAGTACTTGATTTATAAATTCGACTTTGGTATGTCAATTTTGAGAGATCAACTGTCAGTTTTCAATAGAAAACTGTCAGAATAGTGCCCGGCACTATTACTGCCTAGTTTTATTTGCAATATTTCCCTAATTTTAAAAAACTTCCTAAATTCAAAAATAAAATGGCATAAAACGCACTTTGGTTAGTTGCGAGATACGCGGCAACGTTGTGCACTGGAGTTGCACGGCGTGATTCTAAACTCTGCACTCACAAACCGCTGCAAGCGTTCAAGAATACGACATTTGCATTCCCGGGAGAAAAAGTGAGTTTGATTTCCCGGGAACGTTCCCGGGAGCACTTCCTTCACAAACTTTGAAGAATACGGCTCCTGGGTTGAGCGCATGCAAAGGTACATTAAGGTTCGTGGAGAAGACTTCGAGAAACAGTAAAGTCTTTAAAAGTTATTCACTGTTTTATCCCAGCTGTATACGCAAAACCTAAAGGAACCCCCGTACAAAGGCTCACTGTACTTCGCTGGTCACTTTAGTTAGTAATTAATATATTTTTTGTTAAACCTAATTTATCTGCTGCCTTTTAAAATGAGCCTCCTCATTCAAACAGGAAAAAAAGTCGACACACAAAAGTATGAAGGTACAAGAGAGCGTGTTATCTATTTAGAGCATCTCGAAAACATCAGCAAAATTCAAAACGTTCTTTTTAAACAGCATGTTCATCTACTACAGTGGCATAAATTTTTACAGCTACGTAGCTAGGTTTGTATTCTCGCGTATACAGACATTTCTGTATAGCTACTTCTTATTTAAAAAGACACGCAGATTTTTTTACGGCTTTCTCGGTTTTAAAGTTGTTTTTTGCTAATGAGCCTGGCGTATCTACCAACCTAGATCTCGAGTTCAAAGAGTTTTTTTAGTGTCGGAGGTCTTTAGAAATTGCTTTAAGTAAAGGAGTTATTTTTTTAAATAGTTTGCATTTATTGAACTACTAAGCATTAATAATTTTAAATTTACAACTGCACCACGGCGAAAGGAAGGGTAATGTTTTTCGATTGCTGTATGTAAGTAAGTATGTTTGTGTCACGCTAGTGGCTAAACGGCTGAACCGATTTTGACAAAAAAGGTGTCTTTAAATTGCTATTGATCCCGAAGGTGCTATAGGCTATATTGTTTTTAACAGGAATCAACATGGCGGTCTTCAGACGCCATTTTGTCATGATGTAGGCTTTAAGGCACACACATTATCTAAATGTCAGGCGATTTTGTTGAAATTCCTTTGATTACCCATTGCAAATGTTTTCTAATTTGCTGTAGTTTCTTTGTAGTCCTCCCTGCTCCCACCCATCTCCCATCCGGTCATTCCCCCCACCCTATTCAAAAAGCATATTCGCTTAATTTTATAAAATATAGAGACTTCATAAAACTTCATATTTTTAAAAAAGCCTTCATATTTTTCATATTTTCCCCAATGAACTGAGGGGCTAAAAGAGAGTTATGGAATAAGGCACGGATAAGACCAGGCAACAATTAAGGCCTTATTTAGTTTGGCATTGTAAGATGCTTTAGTTATAACATCAGCTGTTTTAAAGCCCAAAATAAATAGGTTCTGGCCCGCACTTACCCGTAGCTTGGATAGTCTCGAACATCGAAGAACTGTGGGCGATCTATCTCTCTTCTACAGGCATTATCACGGAAAATGCTCTGAAGAGTTGGCACGTATGATCCCCCCAGGAGTAGCACCTACTAGGCGAACACGTCAAACAGACGGTAACCATCAATTTATTGTCAAAATAGAGGCACCAAGAACCTCATTATATCAGAATTCATATCTCTGGAGAACAGCATCGCTGTGGAATAAACTCCCTGCGACAGTTTTCTCTGCAGGTTACAACCTGAACCGTGTCAAAACCAACACACACCAACATTTCCGCGCACTTGCCGCTTCTCGAGCGTGATAGGGATCTCCTTGCGAGTGCGCATACCCGTAAAAAAAAAATTAAGGATAAATAAATCAGGCCGTATTTAGTTCGAGCCTTAAAACAGCTGGTAAGTCATAATTGAAGCATCTTACAATGTGAAACTGTCTAAATTAGACCTGGCTTTATTGGGGCTGGTCTTATTCGTGCCTTTTTCCAATAACTCTCTAATGTTTGCTCCAAGAGAGTTATTGGAATAAGGCACGGATAAGGCCAGGCAACAATAAGGCCAGGCCTTATTTAGTTTTGCATTATAAGATGCTTTGGTTATAACATCAGCTGTTTTAAAGCCCAAAATTGAAGCATCTTACAATGTGAAACTGTCTAAATTAGGCCTGGCTTTATTGGGGCGTGGTCTTATCCGTGCCTTTTTCCAATAACTCTCTAATGTTTGATACAGTGACTTCTGTTAATGCAAACACAAATTTAAAATTACCTCTTCAGTCTTGTTAATACATAAATGGGGAGATAATTTTGATTTTAGGAAAAAAGTTTTTTTTCTTTTTTAAATAAGTTTATTATTTTTTCCTGATGGAAACCTGGAAAGTTCCAACGTAAATATAAATTAAAAATTGCAAGACACACTAGTTGAACGATTTTTAGTTTATCTGTTTTGAAAATTTAATTGAAAGATTAATAAATAAAGTTAAAAATGTTAAGAAGTTACAAAAATATCATAGTAATTATTTGATAGCACAGCAACTCATAAAATTTACTTCAACATGGAAAAACTAAGCGTGGAATTGACATTGTCATTTTACTTGTCATGTTTGTAAATAACTCACTCAAAATTATTTGGCTTAGAATGGCTAGAAATCGACCATATCCAGATTTTAAAAAATATGATATGTTTGACTGCTTTATTCAAGCAACAAAATCCCAATATCTAAACGACAGAAATATTACTCAAAAATGCCAACACTGTCTTACACATAATCGCAATCAGTTTAAACATTTATATCACTATATAAAATTAGTTATTAACTTTTGTAATTCATTATTTTTTTTGTTTTTGTCGTAGACTTTGTTTCATATAAATCTTTAAATTAAAGTAAAAATCGTTCAACTAGCAATTTTAAATTAATATTTATGTTGAAAATTAACAGGTTCGGACTAAAATTATTTTTTTATAATAAAAAAAACTTATATAAATATAATTTTTTTATTATATTGTGATAATAGTAGCATAAAACCAATCAAAATAATAATAAAAAAATCCAGGTCCGTATTTAACTTTTTTATGATAAATACCATATCTCAAAAACTAAACAATATTTTCAAAAATTGACAACGTCATTATTTTCTTCTAAAAAAGTTGCCACATAAAAGTTTTTACAGAATAAAAATACCTCTTGCAAAATAATCGAGACACAAGGAATTATTAAAAATGCAATTTTTTCAAAAACTCCCTGTATTAGCGAAACTGCGGGGTATAGCAAAAATCTGAATACACCATTTATAAGGTCTTGAAAAAAGAGCACAGTAAGGTGCAATAAGAAAATTAATATCTTTAATAATAACCGAGTTTCCCATTTAATCCCATCGAAATTGGGACACGCTGTACACTAAAAAAAGTTTTGTAAAATTCCACTAAAAACGTTGGAATCTTTGTAACCAACGTTTTTTACTGTAATTTTACAGAGCCATAAAAAATTACACGTCCTATCACATTACAGGATTAGTAAAATTACATGATATATTTTGTAAATTATTTATGGAAAATGAAAATTTACATGACAATTGCTTTTTTCCAAATCCAGTTGTGTAAAAACCCAATGTATTCTGTAAAAATGGAAAAATACATCTACAGTGTACTGAAAAAAACAAATATACAGTATATATTATGTAAAAAATTACATGATATATTATGTAAAATTAAGAACATTTTTTCAGTAAGAGCATTTAAACTATAAGAAACAATACAATACCTATACAGTACTTACGGTACCCATACAGTACTTACAGTGCCTATACAGTATTTATACAGTGCCTATACAATACCTATACAGTACTTACGGTACCCATACAGTACTTAAAGTGCCTATACAGTATTTACATTAGCTATACAGTATTTACAATATAGTATTTTCTGTATTTACAGTAGATGTGCATTTTCTTAACTAAATGACCCCTCGAGATACGTGTTTCTGAAGCAGAGCATAATAATTTTCTAAATATAATTCTAACGCTCGGAAGAAACTTTTTCCAAAATGCCGACACAGTTCAAAGGTTGTATTTAAAGTGAAAATTTTAATTTCACACTCGAACCTTCACAGGACTGAAGTGGTCCCATTAAGGCCGCCATTAATTATTATTTTTGCCACCCCTTTAATTATGCAGTTTTTACCTTGTTCGAGGCATGATTAAAAGAGAGATTTTTTGCAGTTTTATCTGAAATAAAGTACTTAATTTAATTTAGCTTAAAATTAAAAATTCTGCGCGGACCATACCAGTGCAGTGTTTATTTAAAGATGCTATGTAAGTACTAAGTCCTAAACTCTGGGTGTTACGCCCGCAGTAAGAAAAACGATAAATGCAATGGACTGTATATAATTTTAATTAAATGAAGCGCGAGCAAACATAAATATATTGATATGAATTACGAAATAATTAATAAGGTCCATAGGTTAATTGTTGGAACCACACAACGGCAATCAGATACAAATGCACTCACCAGTTTGCAGCCACTTTCTCCACGTTCTAAGGGGCCCCTGATTGGATCTAATGATGTCACCACGCTGCTTGCTTTATAGACAAATACTGAAACCAGTATGGACATATGGTATTCAACTATGGGGTTGTGCTAAAGAGAGTAACATTTTAGTTGTACAGAGATTTCAAAATAAAGTATTAAGAAACATTGTGAATGCACCTTGGTACGTTCGAAATAGTGACCTTCATCGAGATCTAAAAATCGAAACTGTAGCAGAGACTATAAAGAAGTACGCAAAAAGCCATGAAGATAGACTCCATCGGCATGTGAATGTGGAAGCAATTCAGCTTCTAGACAATACTATGCTAGTTCGAAGACTAAAAAGAATGAAGCCGTTTGAGCTAGTAAACTAAGTGAATTACACATAAAACAAAATAATGCTATAAACACAACACAATTGTGAGTTACAGACTAAACAAAGCGGGGAGAACTGTTGAGTAAACCCTAAGTTTAAATCTGACTTTTCTAGTAAATTAAGTTAAAACAAAATTGCTAATTAGTCTTACTGACTAGATTGTAATAAAAAAAAACACAGTGTGTTTGACAAATAAAAAAAAAAAAAAACCACGTAGCTGAAGGGCTGAAGTTTCTTTTCTATGCTTCAGTACACCAAAATCGAGCACTTTCAGGTGTAGATATTTGAAAATAGTTGGAGAACGAAATTAACACGCCATTTCTCGAGGCGATTGACAAAGGATCTCTCTGGTTGTTGGTGCGCATGTCCAAAATGCGCAAATGCACTCTGTCCTTCATACAATTGTGTGGTTTTAAAAGTATATAAACAACCGCGAAATTTAGCGTGAGCTAACACTGGGTGCCTACTAAAGGTTTGACTTATTATTCCCATTTTATCGGAAAAAAGTGCATTTTTCCCGCATTTTAAGAATAAATTAAACGAATGAAGTCAAAACAAAAAGTACAACAAATGATAAGCAAGGCGTTTAAAAAATAAATAATACCTAGGTAGACAGTTAAGTGTCCACCATTGCTAACTTTGTTACTATTAAAGATAGAAAAAAGTTTAGATTGGCACTAGTAGAAGGTTTGAAGCACGGATCACCTTAACAAATAGGTGATCCGTGGTTTGAAGCGCTTTAAGATGCTTAAATCAAACATCGCGTCACGGATCACCTTTGATCCGTGATCGCGTCTTCGAGTTTTTTCAAAAAATATTAAACAAATTTTAATTGAACACCCCAACATCACTTTTTCTGATAGGTCTTTCAATTCTAAACAAACATTGTGTTTTAACTTTTTTTTCCTTAAAGTTAAAAATAACGAAGACATTCCCAGGTACGGACTGGCCCGGGAGGGAGGGCGGTTATCCTCGCAGGGGCCATCGGGTTGCTAACCTTGGGATTGCTAACCATCGGCTACTTTGGGCCTGGATATACGTATCATAACAAAAACATTTCATGTAAAACAAGGCCAAGTACGCGAAAATGGCATTCCGTAAAAAGAATTGAGATAAAAGTAAAGCCAAGTTCTCCAATACAAATTTCAAAATGTTCAAATTCAAATGGTTCTTACTAGTTTGGAAATGTTTTTTTTAACTTTGCTATTACAGCCAAACTTCTTTATGTTCAATTTAGCACTGTGCCTAAGAGTCATTTACAGCCGTAATAGCCAAGTTTAGAAAAATATTTCCAAACTAGTAAGAACCTTTCATTTTGAAATTTGTATTGGAGAACTTGGCTTTACTTTTATCTCAATTCTTTTTACGGAATGCCATTTTCGCGTACTTGGCTTTTTTACATGCAATGTTTTTGTTATGATTTCACTTCTTTTTTAACGGAATTGGATAAAACTTAATTTTTAAAGTAGTAAAATATGCGGAATATTGTTCAAAACTTTTGCAATGCCTTACTTAAATTTTTGAGGTTTTTTAATTTTTTTCCATGGTTTTATCGTAGTTCATCAGCCTTCCAAAGCTCAGCTTTCTAGCGTTTCTGAAAGTGCACGATGTTACTTTTACATAACTTTACATGTATAGGGGAGGGAAATAAATTAAAATTGTCGTGTTTTAAATTTTGTCCTATAGTTTTATCATAGTTCCTATCAGTGTTCCAATGCTCAGCTCTCTAGCGTTTCTGGAAGTGGGTAATGTTACTTTTACATAATTTTACATTTACAGGGGAGGAGAGTAAATGAAAATATTGAACTTTTTAAATTTTTTCCCATGGTTTTATCATAATTTCTATCAGCATTCCAATGCTCAGCTCTCTAGCGTTTCTGGAAGTGGGCGGTGTTACTTTTATATAACTTTACATTTATATGGAAAGGAAGTAAATTAGAATTTTGGGGTGTTTTAATTTTTTTCTATAACTTTATCATAGTTACTATCGGTCTTCCAAAGCTCAGCTCTCTAGCATGTCTGGAAGTAGGCAATGTTAGTTTTACTTAACTTTACATTTAAAGGGGAGGGAAGTAAATTAGAATTTTGGGGTGTTTTAATTTTTTCCTATAGTTTTATCATAGTTCCTATCAGTCTGCCAAAGCTCAACTCTCTAGCATTTCTGGAAGTGGGCAATGCTACTTTTATATAACTTTAAATGTATCGGGGAGGGGAGTAAATTAAAATTTTGGGGTTTTTTCATTTTTTCCTATAGTTTTATGATAGTTCCCATCAGTCTGCCAAAGCTCAACTCTCTAGCATTTCTGGAAGTGGGCGATGCTACTTTTACATAACTTTAAATGTATAGGGGAGGGGAGTAAATTAAAATTTTGGGGTTTTTTGATTTTTTCCAGGGGTTTGCTCATAATCTCTATCAGTCTGCTAAATTTCAGCTTTGTAGCATGTCTGGAAGTACAGTAGAATATTGATGGTCTATACATGAGTGAGTCAGTGAGTGAGTGGCAATTTCGACGTTTTTTGAAATATCGTAACTACTTTACCACTTTATGAATCTTGGAGGGGTTGTTAACTCCATGGAGATCTATGACTGTGCAAAATTTGAGATTCGTAGCTCATTCCGAAGTAGAGTTTTAGGTAGGTCAAATATCGGCTGAAATGTTTCAAGAAAAGATGGTTACGGCGCGCGAACTTGGCGAGGCACTGCCGTGCCCTCAGATGTAAAAGTAATTGCTATTATTTGTTAGATATTTCCCTGTTAATGTCAGGGAATATCACTATTTGGTAAGTGGGGCCCCTTCAATCAAAATTAAGAAGATAATATTACTGAATACATTACTAAGATGATTACTTTAATATACAGGGTGTTCCAACTTAAAGGTAACAGACGTGTTTTTTGGTATTTTTTGTGTGAATTTGGAGAAACGCTCGGACACGTCGATTTTGTTTTTTTTTTTTTTTTTTTACCCCCATATTTTGAATAGGGTAAGTGGGTCTAGTGATACCTTCTTTTGAAGTTTACTTGAATATCTTTAAAACCGTGTAAAAATTTCGAAAATCAATAGATTAGTTTTTGAGATATTTGCTTTCAAATTTTCAAATTTTACATGGAATGATAAAATAAAAATCATATCCGAAAAATATAAAATTCTGATTAAATTTTTATTTTATCAGTCCATGTTCAATTTGAAAGTTTGAAGGCAATTATCTCAAACACTAATAGATAGATTTTTGAAATTTTTACACGGTTGTAAAGACATTCAAGAGGCCTTCAAAACAAGGTATCACTAGACCCACTTTTCCTATTCAAAATATAGGGGTAAAGTATACCCCTCGAAGATGGTGAGTGCTACAAAAATTTCAAGATAGCCAAAAGGCGTCCCCCTCGCAAACAAAATCGACGTGTCCGAGCGTTTCTCCAAAGTCACACAAAAAAATACCAAAAAACACGTCTGTTACCTTTTAGTTGGAACATCCTGTATATTTAAGGATTAATTGTTGATTTATCTAGTAGAAAACTGCCTAGATTTTGCTTGAGGTTCAGTTGCAAATATTGCTTATCTAACAGTGTGACAGTGATAAATAAAAGAATTGGGGTGCGCCCATGTTTGAAACAAAAGCTCCTGCTTGGTTGTAACACAAATATTGATGCAATGCTCCGTTAAAAAGTAAGCATTTTGTCAATTTTTATACTGTTTAAACACTAGCGTTACCATTGATTACCATACCATAAAAATTTAACCAGCGCTTTACAGTATCTTACACTATTTTACCAGAAAATTTCATGAAAATCGGTTGAACGGTTTAGGATCATAGGATCTATTGTAGTCCAGACAGACATACACATACAGACAGAAGTCACAACGATATTGCTAAGATAGGTCAAACTACACCTAAATAATACATTTTCGGCGTTATCCCAAAATTTTTACATAAAAATGACTTTATTTTTCAAATATTTAATATTTAAGTTTTATATAGTGCCAAACTTCTGAGCTCAAACTTACTGAAACTGGTTTTTTTTTGCCTTGTTTTTTTCTTTGTTAAGAGCTGTCGCGGAACCAGGAGACCCCGACACTAAGTTGGGTCGAAAAAGGCCTAAAACAGTTTTTTTAGAAAATTGATTTGTCATAGTTAAAAAAGTTGTGTAACGGGTCAAAAACGCTCACGAATATTTTTAAAAATTTTTAAAGTATTTCTAGCCGCGCCCCTGTGGGGTAAAATGGGCAGCTTTTTAAATTTTTTAATTAATAGCCGAATCGATTACAGATACATAGATTTAATAGCCAATATATATAGCAAAGCAACAATATCAATCAAAATCCACGAAGGAACCAAGCGCATCCACATAAGAAGAGGTAGAGATGTGTCAAACAGGGTGATACAACTATCTAACCAGGCCCTAGAAGATGTTTTTAAAAACTTAGATTGGAGAGAAATGGGCATCAAAGTAAACGGACAATACTTAAACCACCAAGATATGCTGATGATATCGCCTTAATAACAGATAAGAAAGAAGAACTGATAAAAATGCTGGAAGAACTGGATACAGCAGCTAAAAATATAGGCTTGAGTATGAACTACACTAAAACTAAAATCATAATAAACACAGATGAAAATATCACGATCAGAATAAACCAGGAGAAAATAGAACAAGTAGAGGAATACCTGGGACAAATTATTAAACTAAAAAAAGAAAACCAAACAGCTGTAATCAAGAGACGTGTAAGATTGGCCTGGGCAGCATTTAAGCTACATATTAAAAAATAAAAAATATCCTCAGTAACTCAAAACGAAAGTGTATAACCAATGTATCCTTCCTGTCCTTACCTATGGATCCCAGACCTGGACAGAAACAAAATCAAACATGGATAAGGTAACAAAAACCCAAAGATGAATGGAAAGACAAATGTTACATTTCAAGCTAACAGATAGAAAAAGGAATGAATGGATGAGAAATGAAACAAAAGTAAGGGATGTCAGAGGAGAAGTAGCAAAATTAAAATGGAAATTTTCCAGTCATAATATCGACAGAAAGACGGTCGATGAAACAAACGTATTGTAAACTTGAGACCTTGGGAAAATAAAAGAAGTAGGGGAAGGCCACAAATGAGATGGGCGGACAATTTGAAGAAACACGCGGGAGCTAGATGGATGAACACGGCGACAGACAGTGAAGAGTGGAAGATATTGGGGGAGGCCTATATCCAAAGATGGATCGAAGAAGGCTAAATAGATAAAAACATAGATAGAAGAGTATGCAGGGCAGGGAAGAAGGGAGGAGGTGGGGGTGGGACTCGATATACAGTCAGTGAAGTATATAGAAAAAAGTTTCGGGGGGGCCGAGACAGTTTCGGGGGGGCCCGAGACCTCATGACTGACGCCGTATTTTATGCTATTTTATGATTGTATTCATGAAATATGTGAAAAATATCTAAAAAAATGTTAGCTTCGGGGGGGCCCGGGCCCCCAGGCCCCCCTTATACACGCCACTGTATACAGGTACCTCCACGCGGTTAGTTCTGGGTTGAAAAAGCGATGAATAAATTTTTTATATCCATTAATAATGATTATATTATATCATCTCTTTTCCAAGCGAAAAACTGTATACGTATTTAGGGGAAAGTGCTCAGGGGCGCGGTCAAATATTATCATAATTGTGATTTTTTTTAGTGTTCGTGTTCCTTAGACACATAAGATACATTTTATAACTATTACAGCCCCTTACTTTCAATTTGAAATTTTGAATTATTTGGGGGGTGGGGGGCGCGGCCAAATTTATTATTTTTTAGGAAAACAAAAAATCATTTATTTTCTTGGCGGATTTTACATATTTTTAGAACTATGACAAAATCAATTTCAAAAAAAAAATTTTCGACCCAACTTACCCGACACGGGTCACCTTAGGTTGTTTTTATTTAAGCATCTTTAATAGTAAAAAAGTTTGCAATGGTGCAAATATTCTGCTATACCAGAAGTTTTAGCCGAAAGAGCTTTTTTAACATAAACAAGCTAACTTTATAAACTAAGTTTTCCCCTCGTTAAATATAAACATCTTTTTCGCACTTTAGGTATAGATATCCCAAATTTTAGAGATGAAAGTGTCACTGTTTATTCCTAGAGCGAGGGGTGAACAGCTAACCCAAAATGTGTACAGGGTGGGGCATTTTCGTTGGTTTTATAGGGTACAGGCTAAACGGTAAGAGATACAAAAAAACTGACATACGTGTCCCGTCCTCTTTTTTAGTGTCTTTTTTAATGGCATCATCAAATCTAGGCTAACTAGATTGGTTTAGCAGATACAGGGTGATTCTCAAAAATTGCCGATTTTTATTATCTTTTATTACTCGTTTATTTATGGAGATAGAAAAATTCTTCAAATACAAAAGTTTTATGATTTTATACGTGTAATTCAGTGGCGTACCCAGAAAAATTAAAAATATTTTATTTTACAAGATATTATCAAAAGTAACATTTTTTTAACGGAACACCCTGTATGTAAGTACCTCAAAAAATTGAATTTTTTCTTGCGATTACAGCGATATATAACACTTAATACTTTTCATTGTCCTAAATAGATAAAATACAAAAAATATTTTTTTTGTAGTTGGCTATGGATGGGATGAACTTTTGTTTTGCTTTTTTAACTTGTCACAAAGTCAAACGTCAATTAAGTATTGTTTTTGCTTTGTTGTTATTACTTTTGTCTAAGATGAATCTTTATCAAAACTATGAAAAGTTAAACATGTTTGAGTGCTATATTGAATCTAATAAAAATAGAGATGCAGCACTTACACTATATTTTGACCGTTATACGGAACGACGTCAGCCAGATGAAAGGATGTTTCAAAGAATGTATCACAATTTAAGTGAGTATGGGTCATTTGGAAAACCAAGAAATAAAATTTACAATAAAGAAAATAGAGAAACGGATGAAATTAACACGTTGGCTTGTGTTGCTGCTGATCCGACGGTATCTAGTCGTAATATTGAGAATGATATTGGTATAAGTAAACGTAGAGTTTTAAGAATATTGAAAAAGCATCAGTATAAACCTTATAAAATAAGAAAAGTTCATAATTTACATCTTGGAGAAGAATAACGGCGTTTAGAATTTTGTAATTGGTATTTGCAACAGATTAATCAGAATCCCTATTTTTTTCTAATATGGACCGACGAAGCTTATACATCTAGCGAAGGAATGTTTAATCGACATAATAATCGATATTGGTCAAACATAAATCCTCATCAGACGGTGGCCAGGGTACAACAAGGACGGTTTAGCGCTGTATCGAAATAGAGTGTTTAACTACAGGCTTTTTAATGAAAACTTGAATACAGACAAATTTTGGAAGAATATGTAATAATAGAGTTGGATAACATGCCATTAGGTGAAATAAATAACATTTATTTTCAACAAGACGGTGCTGCAGCACATAATAGCCATATGATAAGGAACTTGCTAATTGGATTGGTACATATGGGCCAAACCGATGGCCCCCGCGTTCTCCCGACCTGACCCCCCTCGACTTTTATTTTTGGGGATTTATCAAAAATGAAATTTATAAAACACGAAGTAACAATGTAGAGGAACTTAGGGAAAATTTTATTATTTGCATTGAGAGAGTACCAAATATTGGCATCTATAACGCCACTTGTTCGGTTACCAGTCGAGTAGAAAAATGCATTGAGCAGAATGGGAGACAGTTTGAGCACCTTTTGTAACTAATTTTTATATAACTATTTAGTTCTTATTACAAATTTATGTTGTTGTTGTTATAGTTTAGTAATATCTTAATATTCTCGTTAAGTAGGTTCTGAATATACCTATTATAAAATAAAAAAATATTGAATCAATTCATAGCCTACTACAAAAACAATATATTTTTCCGTATTTTACCTATTTAGGACAAAGAAAAGTATTAAGTGTTATGTATCATTGTAATCACAAGAAAAAATGCAATTATCTGAGATACTTACATACTGGGTGTTCCATTTAACAAAATGTTACTTTTGATAATATCTTGAAAACTAAAACATTTTTAATTTTTCTGGTTACGCCACTGTATTCTATGTAGAAAATCATAAAACTTTTGTATTTGAAGTTTTTTTCTATCTCCATAAATAACCGAGTAATAAGAGATAATAAAAATCGCCAATTTTTGAGAATCACCCTATATCTGCTAAATCAATATAGTTAGCGTAGATTTGATTGCGCCATTAAAAAAGACACGAAAAAAGAGGACGGGACACGTATGTCAGTTTTTTTGTATCTCTTACCGTTTAGCCTGTACCCTATAAAACCAACGAAAATGCCCCACCCTGTACACCGATTGTGAAAATCCACAATCTTTTGCTAAGATTGAGGGATTGTGTAAAGATTGTGAGGAATTGTGTAAAGATTGTGAGGGATTGTGAGGGATTGTGGTAAGATTGTGAGGGATTGTGAAGGATTGTGAGGGATTGTGAAGGATTGTGTTAAGATTTTGAAGGCTTGTGAGAGATTGTGACAGATTGTGAGTGATTGGGAGGGATTGTGTAAAGATTGTGAAGGATTGTGAACAGATTGTGAGAAATGTGTACACCGATTGTGAGAGCTGTTCACCCCTCGGTAAAAAGTAAAAATCCAAACATAAAACCCTAAAAACTCCAAAAAAATTAAAAAACACGGAAAAAAACTAAAAGAGTGCGAAAAATAGCGTACAAAAATCGTAATAAAAGTTTATTTTTATTTTATATCTTTAAAAAGTTTTAAAATTCATTTATCTCGGGATAAGAATTGCCATTTTTATCCCTTGGTTTACAGATACTATTATTTAAGGTCCTTGGGACATAACACATTCTGTCTGTCTATACGTCTGTCTTATTGTTTATTCATGTTCTAATTTACCACTGCTTCCACTAGCGCCATCTGCCAACTTTCCAGTTAAACGCGGCCATCCGAGACAAATTGAGCGTATCTGGAATGCTGAAGCGATCAATAGCAACTTGCGTATCTTTATACTCGCTACAGCATTTCTGCTTTTACCAGCTCTATATTGAGTAATACCTACATTTCAAATAACGATTTTAAGGAAAATGTTTTCTGTCGATTAGGTTTTCCAGATTTAAAGGCTTTGGTATTTCTTGCAAGAGGGAGCTGTGTGAATTATTCTCGTGCAAGGGGGCACTTTGTGCATTACTCGTTAGTGCCTTTGTCCGTTTCCAAATGGGGTTCTGCGGACTCCTTCGGATCCACAAAGGATTTTTTTTGGATTCGCGAGAGTAAAACCCTTAAAAAATAAAAACAATAGTTGGCACTAAAAATTATATTAAGCATTTTAGAAATCATATTTGTCTGATATTTTTGCCTATTTAAATGAGCTATGTATCGCACCCTCAAAAAGAAAATAACACAACTTGAAATTTAGAAATGTTTACTTTTAGTGATAAAGCGACAAAATTAGACGCCCTCTATTTTCGTTTTCTTTCGTTTTTTAACTTGTGTCAGTTTCGTTTTGAGGGTGCGATATAAAGTTACAGGGCGAACATATAAATATTTCTCCATCTACCTGTGGTGCACGAGGAAGCTTGAGAATACATATCTATACTAACAAAGAAAAATTTGAGATAACGAAACGGTTTCCGAATAGGTGGATTTTGAATCAGTGCCTCGGTGGCTCAGTGGAAGAGCGTCTGCCTAGATAGCGAAAGGTCGCTGGTTCGAGTCCAGCTTGAGTCAAATCTTTTTATTATCTTATTTCTCTTATTTTTCCTTGCCCTTATGCCACTAAATTCTCTTCGTTCTTTAAATATTTTTAGTTCAGGAACAAATAGAACAAACACTAAACAACTGCCAAATTGAGCCAATTGCGATAAACAGTCTACTTTTCGTCATTTCCTACCCTAGTGAGCTGAAGAACCCTTCTGAGGTTCAGCTAATTGTATGTAAACTAACTGTTAGTTTTGCTTAATATTTTTTGGTCTCGTCAAAATCTGGATTTTTACAGTACAGAGAAATAACTAACCCTAAAATTTGACCGGGAGTTCGCAGCTCAGTAATTTATGATTTTGGGGGCAGCCTTCCCCCTTCCCCCTCCCCCCTCCTCCGCCACCTCCTCCCAATTTGGCTGTTGTAAGTATACTATTTGTTACATGTAAGAAAATGTTAAAGTTAATTACATACATAGTTTTTATTTATTTATAAATATATTTATTTACAATACATTTGTTCCATCGATCGTCTTTCTGTCTGATATTATGACCGGGAAATTTCCATTTTAATTTTACTACTTCTCCTCTGACATCCCTTACTTTTGTTTTATATCTTATACATTCATTCCTTTTTTAATCTGTCAGCTTTACATGTAAAATTTGTCTTTCCATTGATCTTTGGGCTTTATCCATGTTTGATTTTGTAAGTGTCCAGGTCTGGGATCCTTAGGTAAGTACAGGAAGGATAAATTGGTTATACACTTTCCTTTTGAGGTGCTGAGGATATTTTTTACTTTTTAATATGGAGCTTACTTTACCGAATGCTGTCAAGGTTACTCTTACTCGTCTCTTGATTTCAGCCGTTTTGTTTTCTTTTATTAATTTAATAATTTGTCCCAGGTGTATTCCTCTACTTGTTCTATTTTGTCTTGGTTTATTCTGATCGTGATATATTCACCTGTGTTTGTTATGATTTTAGTTTTAGTGCAGTTCAAGCCTATATTTTTAGCTGCTGTATCCAGTTCTTCCAGCATTTTTATCAGTTCTTTTTTCTTATCTGTTATTAAGGCGATATCATCAGCAGTAGTCGTAGTAGTAGTGGTAGTAGGGGGGGGGGGGTTGACCCGCAGGTCTGACAAGTAGGCCAGAGGAGGCCCTTTTTGCCATGCCCCAAGTCTGTCCCTTAACCCACTCTCTGCACTTCCCTTTGATGGTCGGGTAACTCATTGGGCCTTCCTGTTCTCTTTACAAAGTCCAGTAAGTCTGCCCATTTGAGCATGTGCAGTTCTTCCTCGCTCAGAGTTGGCGCTCCGAGTGCCTGTTGTCTCATCCTTGCGTAGGCCTCGCATTCTGCCACGAGGTGTCTTGATGTCTCTTCTTCCTGTCCACAGGCTGGGCAGGTAGGGTTATTCTCGACTCCTATACGTGTCATGTGCTTCCTCAACCGGTTATGTCCGGTTAGAGTACCAATCAGCAGTCCGAGGTCTTTTCGTGTCCGTCCCAGCATCCATCTAATTCTGGTCGCTTTTGGACGGTCTACGAATTCTGTGGTCTGTCTGCAACCCGTTCCTGTTTCCCAGGAGTTTAATAGCGCGTCCTGGGCCCATTTGTTGAGTCCACTTTGCACTTGTCTTTTTGTCACGCCCAAAAGTGGCTCCGGTCCTACATAGGCGGTTCCTGCCCCGAGTCGTGCGAGTTCGTCCGCCTTCTCGTTGCCTGGTACCCCCGTATGTCCCGGAACCCAAACCAGCCTCACCCGTTTGCCATCGCTTAGGGTCTACAGCGCCTCTGCGCATTCTTCCACCAAGCCGTCAGCAATCTTGGGTGCGTTTAGCGCCTTCAGGGTGGCTTGACTGTCAAAGCATATATATAAAAGCTCCTCTTCGCTGTTCCGAACCTCTTCTAGGGTTGCCGCCATTATTATGGCGTAGACTTCTGCTTGAAAAACAGTAGCCTGCTCACCGAGCGAGTAGCTCTTCTGAACTTCTAGTTTTTCCACGAATACTCCCGCTCCTGTGGTTTGCCTCTGATAGTTTGGATCCATCAGTGTAGCAAACTAAAGCGCTCTCCTCAAACATCATTTCGTCTCTCTGCCACGCTTCCCTGTCTGGGATGTGGATTTTGTACCTCTTCTCGAGCCTCCAAGGTGCGTGTGCTCTGCTGACCGTCATTGACGTAAGGGGGATTTCTCTAATTGTCAGCTCTTCTATAGCTAGATGACCAGCTGTTTCCTCTCTTCTTCTCCACTGACCCGTGTCCCTTAGACGTAGGTAGGTCGCCATCGCCTCCCTCTTGATCCAAGTTGGTAGCGATGGTAGTCCCAGAATTGTCTCTAGGGCCAGGATCGGGGTAGTTCTCATAGCTCCGGTTATCCCTCTACACATCAGCCCCTGTAGGCTTCTGAGTTTTAGGGATGTGGTCGTTTTCTCCACTGCCGGCCACCAGACTATGGATCCGTATTGGATCCTCGGTCTCAGTATTGCCATGTACATCCAGTGGAGGGTCCTGGGGGATAGTCCCCAGGTCCTGCCGACTACCCGTCGTAGCTGCCACATTGTTGCCTGGACCTTTACGATCATATTGGTAACATGTGGCGTCCAGGTGAGTCCGCTATCAAGAATGACACGCAGGTACTTCAGCTTTGGTACTAAAGCTACGGGTCTTCCGTACATCACGGGTGCTCTAAAACCTTCGATTTTTCTCTTTCTGGTGAACAGTATCATCTCTGCTTTACCTGGGTTAACAGAGAGTCCATTTTCTTGGCACCAGTCTTCTATGATGCGAACAGCCATTTGCATTCTACTGCAGACAACGTTAAGGAAGCGACCAACCACTTCCACCACGCCATCATCTGCATAGGCATAGGCGTCGAATCCGTTCTCTGACAAGCGCCTCAGTAAGGTGTCCATAATCAGGCACCACAGGTGGGGCGACAGGCAACTGCCTTGTGGGCACCCTCCCGTGACCCTAATCCTGACCGTTGACTCCCCCAATGTAGCTTGTATTGCTCGTTGATTTAGTGTAGATCTTACCCATTCAATAATGGGGTTTTCTGCCCCCCTCTCTTGCAGGGCGGATGTTATCATCTGCACTTTGGTCTTGTCGAAAGCCCCTTCTATGTCAAAGAACACAGCAAGTGCGTATTGCTTGAATTGAAGAGCCTTCTCTGTCTTATGCACTACTGCATGTATGGCCGAGTCCGTTGACCTTCAACCTAATACCCCTTGAAAAATATTATTAATTAAGAATTTGTCATAGCCTGCTCCCAAAAATCGAACTCTTTTCGCAAACCCCGATTTGCCTGTACATCATATTATATCAAACTGATGTACATGCCCCTTAGGATGCAAGTTTTCTTTCTTCAAGAGGACCTAATTTTGCCTGACACCTCTTTGTCGAGGGCAAGGATCTTTATAGTGCGTACCAATTATACACAGTGGACCCAAGCGGAAGGGGTGTCCGAAAGGTGGTCCTGCTACATGTTAGACTTGCATGTATCTAACACCGCCATCGTCCCAGCTGAACTTGGTTATAGACGATAGACGTCTTTCCTTTTCAGCGCAACAGTCGCGGTCGTCGTGAGTTGACTGTAGATTTATGCTGGCGCCATCCTGGTTCCGACTATATAGCACTTATAGCAGGTTCCTGGGTTATTATCCCTGGTTCCTTGGCTGGCTGCGTGTTGGCTCCTGGACTACACCTGCGTATTTTCTCGATGTTCAAGGTCAACTTATATTTTTGGGGGATCGCATCGCATGCTTATTCGATGACGGCTGTTGAACGTTGAAATGGAAGTGGGCGACAAGACTACCCTGCCGCCCTATTTAGTAAAACTTTTTTATTAATAAAGGCTGACTATTGAGCACTGAAGTTTACTCGCCTATTTCTTATTTTAAAAAGTTTGCGAACTTTTTTAGAACTTCTAAAAGTGTCGTCGTCGTCAGGACAAAAAAACAAAAAAAACCTATAAAATCAAAAGCTGTTGTTCGCTTTCGTTCAAGGGTTAATCGATTGGCGAGGGTGGCGCATTGAAGGGGTGAAAGTTTTCTATATCCCCAGAAGCCTTCTTGTGCTGCAAGGGATGCTAAAGATCCGAAATGATTTATAGCAAAGAACGTATTCTTACGTGACTTAAATTTTAAATTGTTTTATTGTTTTTTTCGGTATATCCGTTCTTAAGAAGGGCCACAGATATTTAAAAAAAAAGAATAACATAACAAAAACATTTCATGTAAAAAAAAGCCAACTACGCGAAAGTGGGATTCCGAAAAAGAATTGAGATAAAAGTAGAGCCAAGTTCTCAAATGCAAATTTCAAAGGTTCTAGTTTGGAAATGATTTTTTAACTTTGCTATTCAAGCCAAACTTCTTTATGTTCAATTTAGCACTGTATCTAAGAGTCATTTGCAGCCGTGATAGCCAAGTTTAGATAAACATTTCCAAAATAGTAAGAACCTTTCATTTTAAAATTTGTATTGGAGAACTTTGCTTTACTTTTATCTCAATTCTTTTTACGGAATACCACTTTCGCGTATTTGGCTTTTTTTACATGAAATGTTTTTGTTATGATTTCACTCCTTTTTTAAAGGATTTGGATAATATTTAAGTTTGAAAGTAGTAAAATATGCGGAATATTGTTCAAAACTTTTGCAATGCCTTATTAAAAATGTTGATTTTTTAAAAATATATTCCTATTATCATAGTTCCTTTCAGCTTTCTAAAGCTCAGCTCTCTAGTGTTCCTGGAAGTACATAACTTTACATTTATAGGGAAGGAAAGTAAATTAAAATTTTGGTGTTTTTAAATCTCTTTCTATAGGTATATCATATTTCCTATTAGTCTTCCAATGCTCAGTTCTCTAGCGCCTCTGGAAGTGGGAAATGTTACTTTTACATAACTTTACATGTATGGGGGAGGGAAGTGAAGTAGAATTTTGGGGGTATTTTTTCCAAGGGTCTGGTCATAATTTCTATCAGTGTGCCAAATGTCCGCTTTGTAGCATGTCTGGAAGTACAGGGTGTCCCAAATTGGAAACTTTTACAGGGTTTAAGGTACTTCTAGGCGAGACAGAGAAAAACTGACCACGCATTGTGAGGCTCAAATTTCAAGAAAAGACTTATAGTGAAAACCGCATTTTGAAATATTGTATCGTCTTTGAGCTACGCGGGCTTTTGGAAAAGTCTGCATTTTGGAGGGGGGTCTATAACTTCGTTATTATTAGAAATATTGATTTAGAGTAAATTGAAATTTTATAGACTTTGTCACGAGGAATTCACCCGCTAAATTAAATTTTAACTGTCACTTTTAGTTTTTGAGATATGATATAAAGTTGCATTTTTTCTTATGGAAGGGCCTATATTTTAATTAATTTTCGAATTCGTCATTGAATTCATTTCAAAATGATGTATCATATGTCATAGTTTGATTAAGCGGTTTCGGAGATAATTAAAGTTTTTTATTTTTGTCTAGTGTGCGTTGAATGACGTCATGCGCCATTGACGTGAAAGCCTTGCGGTCAAATGCTACTTCAATGCTCCTATAGTTTTGTTGTCTTATACTATGCAAATCAAGTTGGCCTTGCGTCTTGGCGTTTTGTCATTGTTTTCAATTGTTTAAACAATTTGACATTACGCTTTGATATAAAATTATTTTGCACAAAAGCGTTTTAATTTTATTTTGAAATATGTATCATTTTTGTTACTTTTTATAACTAGGCTTTGAGGGCAGTCAGCTGAATTATAATTTTTCCAAACCAGGCTTACTATATTTTTGACTGTGTAAAATAATAAAAATACTGGAGTGCCTTGACCTGCCTCAGCAGGAAATCATAGCGCACTAGAAATAAGTGAAAAAGCTGAATATCTCCTAAACCGCTTAATGAAACTATGACATATGATACATCATTTTGAAAAGAATTCAATGACAAATTCGAAAATTAATTAAAATATAGGCCATTCCATAAGAAAAAATGCAACTTTATGTCATATCTCAAAAACTAAAAGTGACAGTTAAAATATAATTTAGCGGGTGAATTCCTCGTAACAAAGTCTATAAAACTGCAATTTACTCTTAATCAAAATTTCCACTAATAACGAAGTTATAGACCCCCTTCAAAAATGCAGACTTTTCAAAAAGCCCCCGTAGCTCAAAGACGAGACGATATTTCAAAATGCGGTTTTCACTATAAGTCTTCCCTTGAAATTTGAGCCTCGCAATGCGTGGTCAGTTTTTCTCTGTCTCCCCTAGAAGTACCTTAAACCCACTAAAAGTGCCCAATTTGGGACACCCTGTACAGTAGAATTTTAATGATCTATGCATGAATAAGTAGATGAGTTGGGCCATGCTCATCATGTCTTTATGACACGACCCAATTTTAAATAGAAGCGTGCAAAACACTTTAGCCCACGCTGTGTGCAACACGCCATTTTCAGAGGGCCCAAAAGGTCGAAACCGGTCGTGGATTGGCATGGATCACTTGTTCGTGATTGTCAGGACGTGTTCCAGACGGGGATCATTCGTATCCTTGTGATCGACATTGGAGATAGTGAAACCCAAACAGTTTTTACTTTACAGCTTTATAGAAGTCCATGAAACTTGGAGGGATTGTTAACTATTAAAGATCTACGACTGTGTTTGAGTTTCGTAGCTCATTCCGAAGTAGAGTTTTAGAATGGTCAAATATGGGCTGAAGTGTTTCAAGAAAAGACGGTACAGCAGTTTCCGCGCGAACTTGGTGGGGCACTGCTGTGCCCCCATATTAAATACTCTGCCAATATATGGGCCCCTAAGCTCACACTAGGTACTATAGTTATAGTGTACGTGTGAGCTAATATAACTAAAAACTGAAATATATTTTATTCAACTCCACACTAAATTACCTCTTGTTTGATACCACACAAGCCATGTTTTGACTTAAACTCAAATTTTTGAAATCCACCCCCACCCTTAAAAAAAACAAAAACTAAAATGTATTTTGTTGAACTCCGGACTTACCTTTCGTTTGATATCACACACGCCATATTTTCACTTAAACTGTAATTTTTGAATTATACCCCCACCCTTTTTTTAAAATAAATTAAAATGTATTTTGTTTAACTCCAGACTCAATTACCTTTCGTTTGATATCACACACGCCATATTTTCACATAAACTCTAATTTTTGAAATCTATCCCCACCCTTTTATTTGGTTTGTGTTCGGTGGATTTTATTGATTTTTAAATGGGACCATCTCGACCGAAGACCCAGCCTAGGTACCAAATTTCATTGAAATTGGCCAAGCGGTTTTTGAGTTATGCGCGTTGGTCGTTACAGACAGACATACAGACAGACAGACAGACAGACAGACAGACAGACAGACAGACAGACATACATACAGACAGACAGACAGACAGATGGCGCAACAAAAAAGTTTCAAAATCATCTGAAACGCAAAGATGTATAAAAAATTTTGAAATCGGAGGAACTTTTTTTTTCTCGAAAAAATTAGGATCACCATAGCTCACACTACTATAGTATAGTATATGTGTGAGCTGATAAATAACATCAGACAGTATAATTTTAAGAAAAACAAAAATTGTAAACCTTACTTAGTTTGGCGTGGAACCGAACCTCAAATAAAAATAGATTAAAACAAAAACACATAAAAATCAAAAAACTAAACTTATATTAAGTCTGAAATGAAAAAAAAAATTAAATCATAAAAAAAATAAAAACAAAAATCGCAATTAAACAGCCTGTGACTTTTTTGGGGAAAATTCATTGATCATTTTTTCAAGTCAATTTTTTAAGCACACTATGCTTCATAGATACTTATCAGTGGCAAACTGTTGAGTCTTTCTTGAATCATTATAACTGAAGCTTATTTTTAAAGCAAGATTTAATAAAAATCCTGCCGACATTTGGATCTGGAAAGGTATCTTTGGTTTCATCTGTATAGAACTTGTATGAAATTTCATGAACCCGATCTTTTAGATATTTCACCAAATGACTGGACAACTGGCATCAATAACTTCATGGCATATTTTAGCAAATTCTTGGAATTTCTGCTTCATTGAGCAGTAATATCAAATTCTTATCAAATAAATACCCTTTAATAAAATGTGAAATAGATACCAATTTAAGAACAAATAAATAAATAAAATTCTGCCCATTCTTTGGAGGCATGGGAGCTCCTATTACCCGGGGGTCCCGGCACGGATTCCGAGCATTCATTTTGCATGCATGGAGTTCGCCGTGAAACGCAACCGGTGCCGTAAGAATGTACGCTCTTTAGTTGCTTTTTCAAATGGATACACCATATCAACTTTGAACATTCTATAGCTATTTATAGTTGACAAAAAGCTGAATCGAAAACAATTTTCTTTTTTAAAACCAACAAACATTTTTAAAGAAAGTGTTGCGGAGGCGAAAATTTTGAATTAGAAATAATAAATATTGCAAAAAATAAGATAAGAGGGAAACTTTTAACAAAAAAACACAACTTACACTTGAGGCAAATATTTTGAAAGAAAAATAAAGATTTTCAACCAAAATGTGCCAGAGGCAAAAATATTAAAATAAAAATAGTAAATATATTTTTTTAAAATTTATACTGGGATTTTCGCTTACTTTCGCAAAGTTCGAGCAAGGTTAAAGCATTTTTAAAGAAACACAAACAACCAAGTACCTAGCCAGGAATCGAACCCGGACCGCCGGTGTGGGAAACAAACATTGCTACCGGTTCACCACGACGGCGACTAAAAATAGTAAATATTCGAAATATTGCGGCACAAAATTTTTTTGAAGTACCTTTAAATGCTAAACTAATTAAAGTAGCATTGGTATTTTAAAATCACATGCGACAATGCAAATATTTACGAAGTTAAGACGCAGAATAATATTTAAGTGCAAATGTTATTAAAGTTAATCTGGGATAACATAAACTAATTCATTTAATTAATTAATTAATTAAAAGATTAGTAGACGGACAAAAATGGAATATGCTTCCACAATTGTGTATTTTTTAAACATAGTGTAACTAAATGGGCACCACAGAAAAACTATGTAAGACTTTTGTTTATAAACTTGTGTACAGAATATTAGTGAAGTCAAAACTAAACAATACAATAAAAGAATTTACCAAATGTTGGCATATTTTTTTACACAATTGTTTAACAATTTAACTTAGATTTAGTTACGAAACTGTAGGCAAAAATTTACACAGGTATTTTTTCCGTATAAAAAAAATTGATTAATTTATTTGCTCCTTTCTAATGAATTTTCGCTTTCTTCTTAAACCTCAAACTAAATTTTCATATCGAGAATTAGAAAAAAAAACTGATTTCCTCTGTCTTTCCAGAATTGTGTATTTTTTACACAAATTAACAGAATAGGCACCACTGACCAACTATGTAAGACAATTACATTTATTTAATTGTATTTTTTAAATTGTGTAAAAAATATTAGAGAAGCCAAAACTAAACAATTAATAAAATAATTTCCCGAATATTGGCATATTTTATTTACACAATTGTTTACAAATTTTACTTAGATTTAGTTACGCAACTGTAAGAAAAAATTTACAAATGTATTTTTTTCGTATAAAAAACTTAATAAATTTTTTTGCTCCTTTCTGATTAATTTTCGCTTTCTTCTTAGACGACAAACTAAATTTACTTATCGAGATTTAGAAAAAAAACTAATTTGCTCTGTTTTTCCACAATTGTGTATTTTTTACACAAATCGTAACTGAATCGGCACCACTAATAAACTATGTAAGACATTACATTCATTTACTTATAAAATTGTTTATAAAATTTTGTAAAAAACATTAATGAAGCCAAAACTAAACAATAAATAAAATAATTTACCGAATATTGGCATATTTTTTTTACACAATTGTTTAAAATTTTACTTAGATTTAGTTACGCAACTGTAATCAAAAATTTACACCGATATTATTTCCGTAAAAAAAACTTTATTAAATTTATCCTCCTTTCTGCTAAATTGTCGCTTCCTTCTTATCGAGAATTAGAAAAAAAAACTAATTTCCTCTCCTTTAAGAGACTAAAGATTTTCACTATAAATACTCTAACTACCTTTTTTTACATTGAATATCTCTGAACCTTACGCCGAATAATTTGATCTTGCAGGATATTTTCCATTTGATTAATGGCAAGAACTCGTGTTTCGTGGGGCATATGGCGTAACGAAGGCGAACAATTTCGTTTTTGCCAAAAGTCCCTTTCAAGACGTGCATTTTTGAACTGCCTATTTGACAAATTGGCCCCTTAATTTCATCTTTTTTGATGTATGGAGTTCTGTCTGGAAATAAAACCGAGATAATTTTTTAGACTAAACTGAATGTAAACATCCAACAATCAAGTCTTGTTTTGTGTATTCTAAGTTGTCAGTTCAGTTTTTATTCCTGATTTTTGCTTGTTACTCTTTTAGAATTCTTATATTCTTATAAAAATTGAAAAATATACAAGCTGTTCTAAATTAAGTGGAAACCATTGCAAACCTTGTAATTAATCAATGTACAAACTTTTTTAATTTAAAATTTAGTATTAATATTTTTACTGCTCTTTATGATGGTAATGATTATTTCAGGAGCGGATCCAGGAACTTTATTTGCGGGGGGAAATATCATAATAAATATTGCATAAAACTATTTTACATTAGTGACCAGGACGTATATTCTGTGTGTCAGTTTGAGATTGGGGGAGGAAATTTCCCCTTTTTCCCCTCCCGTAGATCTGCGCCTGATTATGTACCTAATAAATGCAGAATGTTGCAGATTGTTTGCAGGATTTACAATACATAAGTCTTAACTTAATTTGTTAAAATACTCTAATCATAACAAAAACATTTTATGTAAAAAACAGCCTAGTACACGAAAATATTATTCCGTAAAGTAAGTTCTCCAATGCAAATTTCAAAATGAAAGGTTCTTACTAGTTTGGAAATGTATTTTTAAACTTTGCTATTACAGCCAAACTTCTTTATGTTCAATTTAACACTGTGCCTAGTCATTTACAGCCGTAATAGCCAAGTTTAGAAAAACATTTCCAAACTAGTAAGAACCTTTCATTTTGAAATATTTATTCATTTCACAATTTTTTTTCAATATAACTTTTAAACTGTACAATCGATGTTAATGGGACAAACGCATTTGATAGAGTAAGTAATCAAATCTTTGTTTGAAACTCGTAGACAATGATTTTGTGGAAATAAAATTTCGGACTTCCATTATCTTTATTTATTTTAAAAACACGACGTTTCGATTAGTAAGTATCTCTAACCGTTATCAAGTATAAACTAAACTAGGCTACTACTTATACTACTTAGTGTGCAGTCAGGGGTGACGGACCGCCCCCTTTTTAAGCCTAAGACGCCTGTTTTCCTTAAGGAGTGGTTTCCATATATTTGGTATGTCCGTGCTTGGTTGACTGAAAACTTCTTTATTCTGCATTATAAACGCAGCTTCAATAAACTTTCGTTTTCGCCAGTGAGACTCCTTATGTTAAACTTTAGCTTCTGACCACTGAATCCTGTGATCATTTGACCATGCATGATCTGCTAAACCGGATTTTTCAATATCCCCTGATTGGGTACTTTTTAGATGTTCATTTACTCTAACCTGAAGAAGGCGTTTCGTTTCACCTACATATGATTTACCACACTCACACGGGATTTGGTAAATATATTCCTTATTATTTGAGGGATTGTCTGGTTTTGTTTTAGTCACAAAACTTCTTATCGTATTTCCCGAAGAAAATACTGTTTTTATATTATAGTGTTTAGCTATTCGTCTTATGTTTTCTGAAATCTCTTGAACATATGGAATGTTAATAACACCTAACGGATTATTATTTTGAGAATTTGGTACATTTAGTTTGTTTTTAATTTTAAATATCGTGGAGTTTATTAATTTCTCGGAATAACCATTCTGTTATAAGTCCTTTTTAATTTTGTTAATTTTTGTGGTTAATTCTACTTTATTACTACAAATATTTACGGCTCTTAAATACAAACTTCTTATAACTCCTTGTTTTGTAGCAACAGAATGATTAGACTTGAAATTTAGGTACTGTCCCGTGTGTGTAGGTTTCCTATATACGCTGGTTTGAATGTTTCTGTCTAATCGTTTGACAAGAACATCCAAAAAAGGTAAGGCCGAATCTTTTTCAATTTCCATGGTGCACTTGATTGTTGGTCGAATTCCGTTTAAATGATGTAGAAAATTCAGTAGTTCGTCATCATTTTCCGGCCATATAATAAATGTGTCATCCATGTATCGTAGCCATAGTTTTGGTTTGACTCTTGCTGTGTTGATCGCATCCTCGAACCACTCTATGTAGATGTTTGCTACCACTGGCGAAAGAGATGAACCCATTGGGAGTCCATCATTTTGCGCGTAAAACTTATCTTTCACTTCAAAGTAAGAGTTACGGAGACAGAGCTCCAAAAGATCCATCACCCCCTCCACCGATAGCGTTGTTCTCTCGTGAAGTATATCATCAGTTTGTAATTTGTTTTTGATGATACTGAGTGACTCATTTATTGGCACGTTGGTGTAGAGACTTTCTACATCAAAACTTACAAATCTATCGCCGGGATCTAATTCGATACCTTTTAAAACCTCGACAAAATGTTCCGAGTTTTTGACAAAAGATTCGGACTTACCCTGTAGTAGTTGAATTATGTCCAACAAAAACCTCGACAAAGTGCTGGTCGGTGAGTCCCTGGAGCTGGTAATTGGTCGCAGTGGTATATCCTTCTTATGGATCTTTGGTAATCCATAAAAATGTGGTGCCTTACTGTGGTGTGGAGTTAGGCAGGATCTAACAGCGTCCGGGATATTTTAATATATAAATTTTATATTTTTTTAAAATAAATAAAGATAATGGAAGTCCGAAATTTTTTTTCTAAGTAATCAAAGTTTTGACCAAATATTTTTTTTTGTCGGCCATCTCAAAATCCAAGATTTGGCCAGGACGTTTAAATATATTTTATATTACTAAAAAAGCTGCATTCTTGCCGCGCACAACAAGGTACAAACTAATAAAATCAGTTAAGTGGTTCTAACAAAAATAATTTTTGTTTCAACCATTGTTTTGCATATTATACGATTGCCTTGCCAATCATGTCTGCATTTATTTCCTTATAAATTCGTTACTACTAAACCGATTTTAATGAAATAAAAAACATTCTGGTTAGAATTGATTGCTTTTTAAAGATCTTCATCAAAGTTTATCGCTATGTTAAAATTTAAGATGGCGGACAGAATCACATTTAATTCTTCAAAATGCCGTGTTTACTTTTATTTTCCGAAAATGTTTTAGTTTTTTTTTTAATTTGTAGAAATGATTTTTTTTTCCGCCACATAACATGGCACAAATTAGTAAAATCAGTGTGATGTTTCTGAAAAAATCTATTTTTGTTTCAACCATTGTTTTACAGATTATAGGAATGCATTGCCAATCCTGTCTGCATTCATTTCTTCAGTATTCAGTATTACTGAACCGATTTTAGTGAAATAAAAAACTTCATGGTGCAAACTGATTGATATTTAAAAATTAATCAGTTTGCACTATGATGTTTTTATTTTACTAAAATCGATTTAATCAGTAATAATGAATTTATAAAGAACTAAAAATAATTTGTAAAATAATGGTTAAAACAAAATCAGATTTTGTTAGAACCACTTCACCAATGATAAGGAATTTATAGGGAAATTAATGCAGACAGGATTGGCAATGCAATCGTATATTCTTTAAAACAATGGTTGAATCAAAAATAGATTTTTTGAAAACCACCACAGCGATTTTATACTTATTATACCTCACTCTGTGGGGGAAAACTAGTGTTTTTTTATAAATTAAAAAAAAATTAAAACATTTTCGGAAAATAAGAGTAAACACTCCATTTTGAAGAATCAAGTTTGATTCTGTTCGTTATCTTAAATTTTAAGATAGCGATAAATTTTGATCATTATCCTTGTTTCATCAAAATCGGTTCAGTAGTAATGCATTTATAAGGAAATAAATGCAGACATGATTGGCAAGGCAATCGTATAATATTCAAAACAATGGTTGAAAGAAAAATATTTTTTTTTAGAATCACCAAACCGATTTTGCTAATTTGTACCTTCTTGTGCGTGGCAAGAATGTATCTTTTTTACTGAATTAAAAAAATAATTAAAACATGTTCGCAACATAAGAAAAAACGAGCATATTTAAAGGATATAATTTAATATTGTCCGACATCATGGATTTTGAGGTGGCGGAGAAAAAACTTCATTGGGTCAAAACTCTGATTAATTTTCTGCCAAGTGCAGTTTGTCCCATTAAAATCGATGGTATAGTTCAAAAGTTATAATGAAAAAAAAATGTCCGGTTTTTTTTGGCCCACCAAATATTGAAACCCCAGCTATCAACTTCCAGCAGAGAATGCAGTCTTCTCTTTATCTCTTTCAAAGATTCCTACTTGCCAATACCCACTTTTCAGGTCAAGAGTAGAAAACCAATATGATCCTGCCAACGTTGTTAATGTGTCGTCTATTCTTGCCAGTGGGTAACTATCTTTCTTGGTCACATCGTTAAGTTTCCTGTAGTCGACACAAAATCTAGTACTTCCATCCTTTTTAGTGACCAACACCACAGGAGATGACCAAGGACTTGATGACTCTTCAATAACACCGTCGCTGAGCATTTTATTAATGAGATTGTGAACTTCTTCTTGCTTGGCCATTGGTAGTCTTCTTGGGGGCTGTCTTATCGGTTGGGCATCGCCAGTATTGATAGCATGTTGAATAAGGTTTGTGCGTCCCGAACTACTCCTAGTTTCGAAGATATTACTTTGTTCTTCTATAAACTCTCTCGCTTTACTAAATTCTTCTGGAGTGAGATGTTGCCAATTTGACTCAAATTGCTGAAGTACCTCCATTTGTAATTTGCTTGTATCTCCTTCACATCTTGTTACTTTCTGTACTGGTTCAAATAATGCTACCACCTCCCCCTTATTAATTTTGACACTATTTGGGAATGTAAAACTGCTCAAATGAAAACAGCCTTGCACTATTATTGCCTGGCTTTATTGCAATAATCCCCTAATAGGCTCTATTATTACCTTTGAAAGCTAAATTCGTTTGATTTTATTTTCAGATTAGCCGGGACTAAGGAGCCGGACGAATCGACGGGAACAAAGTCCAACGGCCACCGGCACATCCACCCCATGTCAAGTGGCTCTGACATACCGAGGCTTATCTCAAAGGCTCCTTACAAACTCCTGGATAACGACGTAAAAACTGCTTGGATCAATCCTAGGCTAATCTCAAAGGTAAAAAGCTCTTTCCTGATACCATCTTAACGGTCTGTGTTCCATACAATCGTATTTAAAAAGAATTGGATTTAAAAGAGAAACACTTTTATATGCTAGAATAATATTTTGCACGATTGTCTATAGTTTAATTTTAGTTTTTACCAACTTAAAACGGCCACAAAAAATAATACTACAAATGAAAAGTTTGGTACCAGATTACGATATTGGTAAGATAAATGAAAAATAATACCTGCGATACCGTATGATTTTCACAGAAGCGGCGACATCTACCAAAAACAAAGTCAGCACAGTGTGAGGCAAAAGATACTACACACGTAAAGTTTAGTACCCGTGAAGAAAACAACAATTTTTCGTGGCTAAGCGGGCATATAAATATTTTGTTTCTCTTGTATTTTTCCGTGGGCAGGTCGAAAGCTGTACACCCATGGGGTGCAAGATATAATGAACACCCAATAAGCGTTGACAGTTAACTGTTTTGTCCTTCAGAACACTGCATGGTCAATGTGACACTTTTGTAAAGCTATAGAAACGGTATATAAATCTCATCTTACGATATTGGTAGGAGAAATGAAAAAGAATGCCTGCGATACCATACGCTTTTCACATAGGCAAGTGGCGACATCTACCAAATACAAAATAAACTACCAGAGTGAAAACAAAATGCAGGCATTTGTTTTTCGAAGTAAGTGGAGACTACGAAAGTAAATTATAGTACCTGTCAATTAAGAAAACAAACATTTTCTTGCCTAAATAAATATAGGAACGTTTTGATTCTCTTGTATTTTTTCGTGGGCAGCTCAAAATCTATTAAGTGTTAATGTTGACTGTTTCGTCCTCAAGGGACCCAACAGAACACTGCAGGGTCAAGGTGACACCCTTGTAAAGCTAGAGAGATGGTTTACTAATCTTATCTTACGATATTGGTGAGAGAAATAAAAAAATAATGTGTGCGAAACCGTATGCTTTTAACATGTGGCGACATCTACCAAATACAACAGAAACTATCACAAATGAAACAAAAGGCAGGCATATGAAATCAAAAACAGTAGGCTGCTTTTGATCAGGCTTTTTGCCAGTCTGCTACGCTTACATTTATTCTGCGTCCGCGCACCAGCGCTCTGCCATGCTGTTATCTTTATTAGAGTGATTTTGGAAGGGGTTTTTGCCAGTCTATTACCCTAACTTTTATTATGCGCAGGCGCAGCAGTGCTCTTTCTTGCTGTTATCTTTATTGAAAGTAACGACAGGCGCTTATTGGAACCGAGTAACGATTACCTTTACCGTTAGGGAACCACCTAAAACCAACTGTATGGCGTATAAAACCAACCAATTTATGGTATGGTAAGATTCTGAGATTTATAGATAAAAAAGTTTGTTTTCTGATGATTGTTTTTTATTCTTTAGATAACAGCATGACATAGCGCAGTTGCGCTCGTGCACAGAAAGGTGACTGGCAAAAACCCTGACGAAAAGCATTATTTAAATTTAAAAAAATCCTAAATTGAGACCACATACAATTTTTTTTATTAAATTAAGACTGCATACGATATAAATGTACATAGTCTCCCTAAAGTTACATCCCATACGGGAAATTTCTGTACTTCAGTTGTTAACGAATAAATGATGCTGAAAATCTAGTGGCTTTAATATTGCTATAAAAAATCTTGCAATCTATTCACAAATTACCGAACTATTATTAACAGCGTGTGACCAGAAGCACCCTAGTATCCGTGATCGTGACATTATTTTTCCCTCAGGTCGTGCCAATGCTGTTTAAGCCCAAGGACTATAGACATAAAGGACTGCTTAGTTCCATTTAACCTGTGTTAACAAATTGTGCGGGGTGAGGAGAGCGGCGTGACGTCACCAATTGTGCTAAATCCTATGTTTACGTTCGTTGTATATGATGTTATTCGTATTTTCAACAGAGTTTTGTTGATATTTCGCTGAATAGTTTGTGTTTTTTGGATTGTTTCAGTGCAGTGCTACTAAGTAAAGACATATAAATAAACATTTTCACGTTTGGTTTGTTAATAGTGTGTAAAAATTCGATTCAGGACAGAAAAGAACGTTTGTTTACAGGTTAAAAAAATGGCCACAATTTTCTCAGCAAATGGGCTTCTTGTTTAATAATATCTATCAAGAAAATTACAAAAGATTGTGAATTGAAAAGGAATATTTTTCTAAATTAAATATTATTATTTATTTTAATATTTTTAACTTATTGTATGTATCTGTACTTTTCTGTTTTTTTGTAAAAATGTAATAATAAAAACCTTTTTTATGGTCTATATTCCCGTTTTTTAATTATCTAATTAATAATCTCTTAAAATGCTTTAAAAAGCGGTTGTAATAATTAAACTATACATTATGTGCATTTTTCCTCTTTGTCTTTTGTCTATTTGTTAAGAACAATATTTGTGCTTTTCCTTTTTTAAATAAATCAATAAATTTTTCATCTACCTATATTTCTGTTTTTAATTATTATCGCAAAATAATTTCTTTACATACTTTTAAAACAATTGGACAAATTATACAGGGTGTTCTATAACTTGGGGGCCATAGTGCAGCAGGTGATAGAGGAGGTTATTTCCGAAAAAAAAGTTTTTTATAACATGGGGTCAACGAACATCTGTTTTTAAGATATAGGATTTTTAATGTTAGAGGAGTGAGGGAAAAAGGGTTTTGCAAAAAAAAGAAAATCTATCACCGACAGCTGAAAACTCAGCTAATTGTGATTCAAAAATGTGATACTCCTTTTTTTAATAAAATTACACGTTAAGAAGATAAAGGCTGTCAAAATTACCTCCAAAAATGTATAAAAAATAATTATTTTTTTAAAATTAATTTTTGCTTACTTATTCTTTTAAAAATATCAATAATATTTTATTTATTATTATGTGTCGCTAAAGGCTTGTTTTTATTAACAAAAAATATTAAAAAAATCATTGCGTATAATATGGCATTTATAAAAGTTTATACCAAAAAAATAGTTTTTCTAAAAAAAATTGACCAATTTTTTTTCAAAATAAGTTTTATTTTAATTTATTGCTCTTGTTCTGATACACGACTTTATCCAATTTCATGTTTTTACGAAAAAGTTATTATCAAAAAAGTTAAAAAAATTGCCAACTTTGATGCTCTGGATCTCTACAAAGAAAGAGTTTTGACCCATGCATTATAGGAACTTTTTTATCAGACATGACCTCCTGTATAACCTGTTGGCCTATGGCCCCTAAGTTATGGGACACCCTGTATAGGTACTACGACATTATGTGTAGCTTTTTTTTTTCACTTTAAGTATTTAAATTTAATTTTTTTAACAGATATTTCAAATATAAAATCATTTATCATCCCTGTAAAGACAATATTTTTAAATGTACAATGCCTCAATTTTGCATAAAATTTAATTTGCATAAAGAAAATAGCTCTAAAAGCACATAAAATCCAATATAACGATAGGCGCGCTTTCTGCCCAGCACAAGTGGTGACGTAACAGCGAGTTTGACCTTGAACAATTGAACCAATCTTGTATAGTGTATAATCGTTGGTTTAAGCCAGCTTAGTATGTAGAAAACTAAAATAAAATAAGTTAAACTAAATTTAATTTTTTTTTGTTTCTTAGGATTACTTATTATTAATAATTTTGATAAAAGAAAAGCTTGTTATTTTGCTTTACTTTCTAAAACAATGATCCATTAAATTTTTCGCATTTGATAGGTACATATACATGGACAAGTAGGTATATGACAATCGGTTCAACCAAGGCCAACACAAAAATAGAGGCCACGACCCTGAAAAAATCAGCTGTTCTCCCGGGGCTGAATTTTACATTGGGTCTTATGGGAGGTCAGACGTTTTTTTATGATATTTTCAAAATGGCACTACAGATTTCCGCAAAATTTCAGTGAAATATTCTGAGACACCATCCCGATATTCCACCAAAGGTTTGTAAGGAAGCAACATGATTAAAAGGTTTAAATCTTCAAGATTTAGCATTCCTTATTTTGAATTCAAATTACCCGCCATGTACCACATGCCAACTGTTATATTTGACATGTATTTGACTTTGTCATATGTGATTGTCACATTCGTTTCTACTTTAAACTTAATTTTTGTGTGAGTTAATGAAGCGGCTATGAAAAATTAGGGCTTACTATACATTTAAAAAAAATTGTTCTGCGAGAATATAGTAAAAACAATCTCAAAAACGCCTTTATTTAAAAAAAAATCAAATATCCATGAACCGTCATTCCAACTTCAATATGTTAAAGACAATCAGCTGTGTCGTAACGTGACCATCAAAAAAAAAATCAGCCCCGGATGTGACGTCAACAAAGTGGAGGATCGTGGCCCGTCCATTTTGATAGCCCTGGGTCAACCTCCATTATGAAGGATTGATATCGGCAAATTAATATCTGCATTTAATTTAGCATAGTCAGTCTGTGACAACTGACAGTGGCAAATAGCGAACCCTTTTATGTAGCAAATTTTCCCTTTATGATTGGCTCAATAAATTTGAAACCAGAAATTGAAAGTGTAAACAAATGTTTAGTATTTAATAGTTCTGAATATTAACTACCATTTTAAAATAAGGTTACAACGTTTTTTAATAAATTTGTAAATTATTTAAAGTGTTGTTGTTATCTTTTAATACTTAATAAAAAAATTGTTTGCGGATTTGTATGTAGTTTTTGCATATTTATATTTAAAAAAAAAATACTCTGCCTAAGCTCACACTAGGTACTATATTTATAGTGTACGTGTGAGCTAATATAACTTAAAACTGAAATATATTTTATTCAACTCCAGAGTAAATTACCTTTTGTTTGATACCACACAAGCCATTTTTTGACATAAACTCAAATTTTTTAAATCTACCCCCACCCTTAATAAAAACAAAAACTAAACTCCGGACTCAATTACCTTTCGTTTGATATCACACACGCCATATTTTCACTTAAACTCTAATTTTTGAAATATACCCCCACCCTTTTTTTAAAATAAATTAAAATGTATTTTGTTTAACTCCAGACTCAATTACCTTTCGTTTGATATCACACACGCCATATTTTCACATAAACTCTAATTTTCGAAATCTACCCCCACCCTTTTATTTGGTTCGTGTTCGGTGGATTTTGTTCATTTTTAAACGGGACCATCTCGACCCAAGACCCAGCTTAGGTACCAAATTTCATTAAAATCGGCCAAGCTGTTTTTGAGTTTTATGATTGTCTTTTTAATAACTCATTTACTTTATACAATTTACTAGGTATTTGTTTCAAAACATTGTAGGTAACATTTTCAATAACTTGCACGATTGGCACGATTTTTTTTTCTACCTCACTAAATTTTGCATTCGTCGTAATAATTTTTAAGTGCTGAGAAAGTAGTAAAAAAATATATATTTAGGAGGCAGAGTCGGTGCCACGGGCGAATTCTATGCCCAGCTCGTAATTTTTTAGCTCACACTACTACTATATAAGGAGCTATGGTGATCCTAATTTTTTCGAGAAAATAAAAGTTGCTCCGATTTCAAAATTTTTTATATATCTTTGGGTTTCAGATGATTTTGAAACTTTTTTGTTTTGCTGTCTGTCTGTCTGTCTGTCTGTCTGTCTGTCTGTCTGTCTGTATATCTGTCTGTCTGTCTGTCCGTCTGTCTGTCTGTCTGTCTGTATGTATGTCTGTCTGTAACGACCAAACCGCATAACTCAAAAACCGCTTGTCCGATTTTAATGAAATTTGGTACCTAAGTTGGGTCATGGGCCGTGATGGTCCCATTTAAAAATGAGCAAATTCCACCGCACGCAAGCCAAATAAAATGGTGGGGGTAGATTCCAAAAATTAGAGTTTATGTGAAAATATGGTGTGTGTGATATCAAACGAAAGGTAATTAAGTCTGGAGTTAAACAAAATGAATTTTAGTTTATTTAAAAAAAAAAGGGTGGGGGTAGATGTCAAAAATTAGAGTTTAAGTGAAAATATGACGTGTGTGATATCAAACGAAAGGTAATTGAGTCTGGAGTTAAACAAAATACATTTTAGGTTTTTTTTAAAGGGTGGGGGTAGATTTAAAAAATTTGAGTTTAAGTCAAAACATGGCTTGTGTGGTATCAAACGAAAGGTAAATGAGTCTGGAGTTGAATAAAATATATTTCAGTTTTTGATTATATTAGCTCACACTATAACTATAGTACCTAGTGTGAGCTTAGGTGCCCATTGGCAGAGTATTTTTACTTATCACAATAAGAAGATAAAATATATGGATTTATGATATGACGGATCTAACACCTTCCTAGCTAGCCTACCAGCACACATCAAGTTAAGCCATGATATATCAGCCTTGAAAACAGTTTTTGGTATATATCTCGAAAACTAAGCTCGTAAGAAGTTTTTGGTTATAAGGGAACGTTCTTAAATTACGTAACGCAACAACTCAGGATTTTTGACCCCCCTCCCCCCCCTCGTAACGCATTTTCAAAAAAAAAAACACATTAAAATAACATTGAGTGTAACGCAAGGCCAAACCCCCCCACCCCCCTTGAGCGTTACGTAATTTAAGGATACGCCCTAACACAAATTATTGAGCAAAACGTAGTCTACTATATTTCCGAAATTAATGCGATTCTCCGTTTAAACATTGGCATTTTTAAAGAAATTTATTTTTCAAAACACTGTCATTATCTTTAATGGATTTTACACTATTTTACCTACAAATTTTTTGGAAATCGGTTCACCGGTTTAGGAGCTCTCGTGTTACGAACAGAAATACACATTACGACGATACTGCTAAGATAAGTCAAAATGCACCCAATCAACACATTTTCAGCGTTATCTCAAAAAAAAATTGTAGAAAATATTGCCTATTCTAGCCAGGCTAGGAAGCAAAAAATTGGATATTAATTTTTTTTTACTATTCTAACTAAGCGCAAGCAAGAACAACATGACAAGCTTTCTTTTATAACATATCTATCAGCAGATTTTTCCTCCTGATTCCAACAAAACAAAATTTGACGTTTTTATTTCTTATCATAAGAAAGTTAAATTCAAAATATCTCCTGAAGCAAAGTATTAGAGGGATGGCTTTTTATCCAACTAGGGAAACCAATTCTTTTTATTGTATAGATATGTATAGTAATAAAAGTCCAGATTCAAAAAATTGCAATTGCAATTTTGAGTAAACTAAAGAAAATAGGCTTTTTTCATTAAAAAATTTTAATGCATTTTTCTTACAGATATTTATAAAACTAAACCTTTTATACCACTATATATAAGTAATACGCAGTTCCAAAAACTTCTTTTTTATACAGTGATATATCGAAATCCATATAAGGGTAGTTTAGTAAATTATTGCCGCGATCTCCTGTTGTCCTGTGAGTCACTCTGTGCTGCACTTGTGCGACAATAAAAATGGCTCTCTTTAACGGCAATAATATAGGCGTCATTAGGTGACCGCTCTGTGGGGAGCGCAGTTTCTGTTTTCTTTATTTCTACTGCTTTTTCCATCCACAGACATACAGGGTGAAAAAAAGAAATATTTTAAAATAATAATTTAAAAAAAAATATACTGGGACTCATCATTCGCCCAGTTTTTGCCAAAGTTTTTGCGTCGAAAAATAGCTTTTTAAACATAACATCACAACCATGCGTTAAGTGGGAGTCGAACCCACAAGCTCGCGAAACACCCTGTTTTAAAATAAGAATTCTCTTACATCCAAATGCCCTCCACTTCACAAACTACAAAGTTTCTTAATTTCCCATTGAAAGTGTCAAACCAGAAGTGTAATTTAATGGGCATATGCAGCATTACAATTAGGGGGGGTGGTTAATGCAAAAAGTTTAAAATAAAATAGGTATTTATTGAAATAAACAAAGAAAAAATGAAAAAACGAACATTAAAACACATCATTTTTCTCAATCTTCAGTAAAACGAAACGTCTGCCCACATAGCACAAAAATCACATCAACGTTAAATTAACGTGAACAAAAATAACAATTTTTTTTTACTTGAAAACAACTTCATACCATGTAATATTTATTTTGTTAAATCTACATGCTTAAAGATAACTTAAAACAAGGAGAAATCAAGCTATAAAAATGTACTTTTTGTAACTGAAGTTTCTGGTGCTGTGTATATAACGTGTTTTTTACCCTCGTTATTTTCATGTACCAAATTCACACTTGAAAAGCCCTCCACAACATGTTGTAAAACGCTACTAGATTAAGACTCCTCAAACCTACTAACTTTCTGCGTCTTTTTTGGTCACGTTTTTTTAACAACATTTTTTTAACTTAAAAGAGACGCGAAAGGAAGTTATAAAAGTTTATTAGTTTAAGACTACAATACTTCAAGACAATTTTAAAGCTGGCGTTCAAGGAAAGACAAAATATGAATATATCTATCTATATACATTATGTTTTTTTAAAAGCTAAACAAGATGTTTTAACAGTAAACACTTTCACAGAATATTAATGTGTCTTTATCAGGTTAATAACAGATGCGTCGTGATCGTGAAGGATCAGGGATCAGTTCCTTAAAAGGTTTTTGAGTTTAGAGGCCAAAGCACTGCCTGATAGATTTCGTCATAGTGAAAAATGCTGACAATAGGTGGCGCTGCTGCTAGTAAAATCTTAAAAATATTCAGTAGAAAAGCCATGCAAGTCGCGTTTTAAAATTCGTGTAGAAAAGGCGTAAATCTAATGTGATTTTAACGTAAAAATCACTTGAAACTAACGTAAAAACATTGCTGTTTTAATTTTATAATGGCGTTATTACAACGCAGTTTTTAGCAACGTTATTTTTTATAACATTAATGAATTACCTATTAAGCTTGTTTTCATATATGAAATAAACGTGTTTTTCTAGCAGCTTTTAAAATCAACGTTTTTTTTTCTCACGCCTTTTTTACGTGTTAAACACGTGATTGTGCTATGTAGGTAGGATATTCAGCGAATCTACTTAAAACCTCTTCTTCTAGTTGTTTATTTTTTTCTGAAACTAATACCTGTTGTACACTCTGCATGTTCTACGATACTACATGGCAATTCTGGCAAAATATGTAGAGCAGTTTTTGTTGATGGAAAAAAATCCACTTTTTTTACAACTACTGCTACTTCCAAATTTTTTAGCTTCTCTTTATTAATTTTTTGTCTCTTCAAATATTATACCATCATTTTGCCTTGTTATATATTATATATATATTATAAAATTCTGACAATTGTTTAATGCGCATCTTAAGTTTACTGAATGAGAAGTCCACCATATCATGCTGTTACAAATCATGTTGTGAAATTTGTACAGTCTTGCTGTGAGGTGACTTTTTAGGTTTGTTTTTGTTTCATCAAACAAAAATTGATAACCAATAACAAAATCACCAGCCTTTTGAACCAAAAAAAAATTTTTTTCATCTTAAAAAAATATTGATAATCAAAAAAACCGTCCTCGCTCAATTTTTTTTTAATTTCTCTTAAAATAACTTGAGTACTGTTAGGACCTGCCGTGTCCTGTTGAGTCTTGTTCGCGTCATGTCGGGCCCTGTTATAAAATATTTACAGCACCAAAGAAATTCAAGGAACCCTAGAAGACGCATCCCCATTATATAATACGCAAATTCATTCATCATGCATGAAATCTCAGAAAATTTCGCCGAATCCTCGCAGGCAACACTGTAAGAGGTATAAAAGAGAAATCGATGCAAAACCATGGGCGTGCAGATTTTGTTGAAAATAAAATAAATATATTATAGACATTTTCCTATAAAATTTTTGCACCCAAAATTATAAAATTTAAATAAGTGTAAAATATTACCGGTACAGCTTTGACAGCCATTCTATTTAAATGACTCTTTTTACAGAATTAATTTTTTTATCGATTTATAATATTAGAAATCAATAACTTATTTACAGCTGGTAATATCCGTAGTTTTGATTCTTATTATTTTTCCCTAAAGATAAGAAATCTACTTTATATTATTTTTTCTGGATATAGAAAAGTGTTACTTTAATCCCTAAAACTTAAAACACAGGTAAAAGTGTTTATTTTTATTTCAAATTGTCAAAGGTGTTTTTTTAGCTTTTTACTCTTTCACCTTGGTAATACATTGCTCTTAGTAAATTTTTTACAGTAAGTAGATTTGTTCTGTTAAAAAAAGTCAAAAACTCCGAATTATATACTCAGACCTAGAGGATTTAAAGAGTCTATTTGATCCCCTAGTGTACAGGGTGCATTTTCGACACTTTTGGGTGTTTTCGGTTTCTATGTTTATAATATTGATATGCGATGTTTACCATCATTATTCTCTTCAAATTAAAGCACACTAAGGTGTAGTCGTTTTTTTTTATTATAAAATTCTGACGATTGTTTAATGCACATCGTAAGTTTACTGAATGAGAAGTCCACCATAACAAACGGATGTAGTGCCATTAGTTCGAAAGGTTGTAGGGTTTCATCGGAAGAGCGATCCTTTAAATACATTATCAGCTAAGATAGTGTTCATGACTTCTTCTGCAGATTAGCGATGATGTTTAGATAGACCTAATATTTTTTAAGGTGATTTCCACATTGCAATAAATCTAAACAGCGTCCAACAGGACTTGGGTCCTGTGGGGTCCAGTCAGGTCATCGAGTGCTGTTACAATTCATGTTGTGAAATTTGTACAGTCTTGCTGTGAGGTGACTTTTTAGGTTTGTTTTTGTTTCATCAAACAAAAATTGATAACCAATAACAAAATCACCAGCCTTTTGAACCAAAAAAATTTTTTTTTTCATCTTAAAAAAATATTGATAATCAAAAAAACCGTCCTCGCTCAATTTTTTTTTAATTTCCCTTAAAATAACTTGAGTACTGTTAGGGCCTGCCGTGTCCTGTTGAGCAGGGGCGGCTCGTCCATAGGAGCGCTGGTGCGCGCGCACCCCCAGCAAAAATAAGAAAAAAAATAAATACATACTATTATTAAATAATTACTGTGGTTTTTTATTTATTTTTTAATGATCCCGATCCCGCTAGTGGCATCTGTCGGCCATTAACGGAAGTAATTAATATCTTTTCGAGTTGACGCTTGCTGCCGCATACGGTGGCCTTCGATCGCCTCGCTTAAATCTAGAGATATGAGAGGACGGGCGTGAATCTGGAGGTGCGCGTGGATTCGGCGTTCCTCTTTAATCCAATTTTTGCCACGCAATTGGATCGGAAATGCTCGGGATATCGGCCGAGAAAAGGGCGGTCTGGTGCGCTAAATCAATACACACTTGCATCGTTTTTTTAAAGTTATCAGCTGATTACTGTTTATATTATCGTTAGTATGCGTGTATTGGGCGTAGTTAAAATTTATTTACGCAGTTTTTAAGTGAATTTTATGCTGTTTTCGGCTTCTTCTTTGTAATTTTTGGGTTAATTATTATCTACAAGTGTCGAATATGTCTGAGGCAGTTATAAGTTCGGGTTCGGGTAATCCTGGAAGTAATTCAAGACTTAGTTCTGTACAAAACATTATAGCAAGCTTTTCCTCCTTTAATTTAAATCAAAAAATTGAAATTAAAAGATTAGGAAGGCCGACTCCAGGACTAGAATTATCGCAAACTTGCTCCAAAAGAAAAGAAGGTAGGAATTTTAAAAGATATTTACCAAAAAAAAACTGGATTTGTGGATGTGATGTTACAAACTCGTTATTATTATTATTATTTAAGGACTAGGAAACTAAACAAAAAGCAGGACTGACAAAAAGGTGCGTAATATCAATTTAACATTAATTTTCAGCTGATGACCGGATAACATTGAATCAACGTATACGAACATTACAATATGAAATGGTATTTGAATCAAAAGCTAAGTTAAAATGGTTTTGTACATTGAATTAATGTTATCCATCTTTGGCTAAAAACTAATATGTATGTATACTGTAGGTAATTTTTTTTGTGTAGGCATATTTTTATTTATCGGAGACCTGCTTTGTTTTACTTTGACAATCTTATTACCTAGTGGGCACCATAAGTCCTTTTATTTGACTACAAATAAATATGCAAACTTTTTTAACTTTATTTATTTTAAATTTATTTCGACTCACTTATTATAGCGCACATTATTCTTATACTTCACGAGCCGCCACTACTGTTGAGCCTTGTTCGCGTCATGTCGGGCCCTGTTGTGAGCTAATGACCCCTCGCGTCACCCTGTATATGAAGTGACTCCCTCGGCCGCTTCTTGCTGTTCTGGTAAGTGCTCAATGGGCCATCGCGTTTTCGTTTCTTCTGGAATAAACGGTCCAGTTTGGGCAATTACGTCTAAAGTGCATCGGCAGCTTCTTGCCAGCTAGCGACGATTTTCCACAAAAAGATTGTAGATGCACTCGCTATATCTTTTGAAAAAAAAATGGCTCCAGCAAGCAAGTATAGCCGTCCATAAAATATTCTTTATGCTGTGAAACCTCCTATAAGCGGACTCTCACGGTTTCGTCGATTTTGCCCGCTTATTGGAGGTTTCCGCTTATCAAATAGAACTGCGAAATTTTACTATAATTCTGTTCCATCAAACAGTTCGACGGTCATAGAACCGTTCAAAAAATCCCAATGCGCGCGCAATGCAGTATGAGGAGTTCGAGGACTGTTTTAAAACGGTTTGGGTTAGATGGAACGACCAAATAACTGTCCAAAAACCGAATGCTGTTCGATTTACTTTAGGCACGTGATCATATGCGAGAGAGTTAAATTCAAAATCACGTGACTAATAGAAAGGGTAGGTTCATTTTTTGACGCCAAGTCTCGCTTAAAGATAAATCGAAGGCAACGTATGAATTCGAGAGCACGAAATTAAAGTTGCACACAGAAAGGATTACACAATTACATACGATTATCATATATTTTTTTAGTTCTTTAAATTGCAGATAAAATTACATCCATTTAATTTATACAGGGTGTAACTAAATAAGTGTAAAACATTTAAGGGGATGATTCGTCATCGAAAAAAAGATAGGATCTTTCATAAAATATCATTTATTGGAGCATCCCTTGTTAAGATACCGCCCCTTAAAGGGGGTACATAACATTTATGACGATGTATCTCTGTAGTTGTTCGTGAAATAATTTTTTGCTGCGACCTGGTTTATTTTGGACAAAAAATCCAAGAGACATTTTTTATTTACAATAAAACAGGCTATCGGAAATAGCTTTTAAATAAAAAAATAAATAATGAGACAAAAAATTACATTGGAAATAAATTTTAGGGGTTGCGTTTTCCACCCCGTACAACCTACCCCATGAACCAAATTCATTACCGGCTAAGTGTCTTTTTGGTAGTAGAAAATTTTATGTACCCCCTTTAAGGGGATGTATCTTAACAAGGGATGCTCCAATGAAGTTTCTTTATATGAAAGATCCTATCTTTTTTTATCGGAATCACCCCCTTAAATGTTTTACACTAATTTAGTTACACCCTGTATTCACAAACTATAAACCACTACAGACGAAACTTGCATTAGCACATATTTTTGGGCGAAACTTGTATTTAGTAAGGTATATTAGATCCAAATAATTGTAGTTCTAATATCACTATTTTCTAGTGTATGTAGCAGTGTGGGTAGCGGAACAAAGATCGAAAGACAAAAGATCGAAAGACAAAAGATCGAAAAGACAAAAGATCGAAATACAAAAGGTCGAAAAGACAAAAAATCGAAACCACAAAAGGTCGAAAAACAAAAGATCGAAACTACAAAAGATCGAAAAACAAAAAATCGAAAAACAAAAGATTGAAAATGCAAAAGATCGGAAATACAAAAGATCGAAAAACAAAAGATCGAAAGACAAAAGATTGAAAGTACAGAAGATCGAAAGTACAAAAGATCGAAAGACAAAAGATCAAAATAGCGCGTATCAAAATAGCGCGTCCCAAAATATCGCAATATTACATAGGTTTTTCACAAAAAAACTTTCTTGATTTCTTTTCCGGGATCCTACAGGGGGTGTAACTTAACCGAACCGAACCGAACCGGTTCGACTATGGGGTCTCTTTTCAACATATTAGCTCACACTACTACTATACTATAGTAGTGTGAGCTATGGTGATCCTAATCTAAAAAGTTGCTCCGATTTCAAAATTTTTTATATATCTTTGCGTTTCATTGATGATGATTCAACCGCTTGGCCGATTTGAATGAAATTTGGTACCTAGGCTGGGTTTTGGGTCGAGATGATCCCATTTAAAAATGAACAAAATCCACTGAACGCAAGCCAAATAAAAGGGTGGGGGTAGATTTTAAAAATTGGAGTTTAAATGTCTGGAGTTAAACAAAATACATTTTAGTTTTTAAAACAGGTTGGGGGTAAATTAAAAAAATTAGAGTTTAGGTCAAAACATGGCTTTTGCGGTATCAAACGAGAGGTAATTGAGTCTGGAGTTAAATAAAATATATTTCAGTTTTTAGTTATATTAGCTTACACGTACACTATAACTATAGTACATAGTGTGAGCTTGGGTGCCCATATATTAGCAGAGTATTTTTTAATTCGGTTCGGTTCGGTTCGATTCGGTTCCATTCGGTTATACACCCTCTAGGATCCTGGGAAAGAAATCTCGAAAGTTTTTTTTTGAAAAAAATATGATTGAAAAAGAGACCGATCGAAAGACAAAAGATCGAAAGTACAAAAGATCGAAAGACAAAAGATCAAAAAAGCGCGTATCAAAACAGCGCGTTTCAAAATATGGCTTTTACATAGTTTACAAAAAAAAACGTTCCTGACCTCTTTTCCGGAATCCTAGAGGGTGTCCGAACCGAACCGAACCGGTTCGACTATAGGCTCTCTTTCCAACTTATTTAAAAAAAAAAAAACTTTCCTGACATGTTTTCCGGTGATTCTACAGGGTGTAAAACCAAACCGCACGAAACCGAACCGGTTCGTTTCGGTTCGTTTTGGTTAGGTTCGGTTCGGTTCGGTTTGGTTACACACCCTCAAGGATCCCAGCAAAGAAATCAGGAAACTTTTTTTTGAAAAAATATGACTGAAAAAGAGACCCCTTTATCGAAGCATATGATTTGTGTTAAGTATGGCAAGCCATTGGTTTATTTAACGGTTGGGTAATTTTACCTTACCTGACCTTGCCTAAACTGTTTATATGAATATACCTAAGCAAACATGATATGCGTCATTTTGTATATGTCGATCTTATTTACATGCGATTTTTTTTCGATCTTGTGTCTTCTGATATTTTGTTTTTCGATCTTATGCCTTTCGATCTTTTGTCTTTGGATCTTTTGTACTTTCGATCTTCTGTAGTTTCGATCTTTTGTTTTTCGATCTTTTTTTTTCGATCTTTTGTATTTTCGACCTTTTGCCTTTTTAATCTTTTGTTTTTCGATCTTCTATATTTTCGATCTTTTGTTTTTCGATCTTTTGTCATTTTTTATATGTCGATCTTATTTACATGCGATTTTTTTTCGATCTTGTGTCTTCTGATATTTTGTTTTTCGTTCTTATGCCTTTCGATCTTTTGTCTTTGGATCTTTTGTACTTTCGATCTTCTGTAGTTTCGATCTTTTGTTTTTCGATCTTTTTTTTTTGATCTTTTGTATTTTCGACCTTTTGCCTTTTTAATCTTTTGTTTTTCGATCTTCTATATTTTCGATCTTTTGTCTTTCGATCTTTTGTTTTTCGATCTTTTGTATTTACGATCTTTTGCCTTTTCGATCTTTTGTTTTTCGATCTTTTGTATTCGATCTTTTGTCTTTCGATCTTTGTTCCGCCACCCGTAACAATATATCACTATTTTTTGTTATCAATAAAGGGCCTTTAGATATGTACAAAAATCTCAATTTTTTTTGTAAATTTAATAGCTTATAAAAACTAATTCTTAATAAAATTGACAAATTCATACTAGTTCAGGCCCTACGGATTGAGATTGGATACCTAGTAAACAGAAAATGGATACATAGATTTGGGCCTTTTGTATTAAACTCTTGTTGATTTAAAATGTAATACCTAAAATACAGGGTGTAGCTTAAATGATCGACCAAATTTTAAGAGATTGTTCGAAAGGTCAAAAGTAGTTTTTTGGATCCAAATTATGGCATTGGTGAAGTTCGGTGAGTATGGACAAACTGTAAATTTTAAAAATGATAAATTTAGTAACGCCAAATAATAAAAAATGTGGACAAATAAGCTACTATTGCCAAGGTTATTTGGCCACATTGTATCTGCTTAACCTATATTGTTTTTTTTATTATTTGACGTTATTAAATTTTTTAAATTTACAGTTTGTACATACTAACCGAACTGGACCAATGCCATAACTTGGAAACAAAAAACTACTTTTGACCTTTCGCACAATCTCTTAAAGTTTGGTCGATCATTTAAGCTACACCCTGTATTTGAGGTATCACATTTTAAATTAGCTAGAGTTTAATACAAAAGACTTAAATGCATGTATCCATATTCTCTTTACTGGGTATCCAATCTGAAGGCCTGCGTATTCAAATGGATACAGAAGATAATCTAAAAAGATGGGTGGGTACTTGGTAAGTAGCGTGTAGTGTGAACGGTTTGAATTGGAACCACAGTAAACTAATTGGAACGTTACTTGCAATTCCCAAGTCGATTAGTTCCGAGATAAACTGACACTTTTAAGTAAGCACGTTTTTTGGGGTTGGACGAGACTTGGAACTTATACTTCAAGTGACTTGGCTTATCCCGTATAGTAAGTAGCCAGCTTAAGAAAAACGTTTTTTTACTAAACACGACGAAAGCTGTTTAGTAATAAATAATATAGGTGACGCAGGGTTAAGTGTAGCTGTGAAATAGCTCAGAATAATAAATTATAGAATAGCTAACATTTAAAAGCCAGAGATAAATAGTATACAGGAATGACACCTTTTTACACAAACTAAAAAAAATTATCCTTAAAAAACAGAAATAAAAACCAACAAAACTAGGTATTTATCGGTTTATATTGTTTTTAATTTTACTTTCGTAATGTTCAAAAAACTAGATGGAATCACTTCAACTTTTAAAGTGCGTATACTTAAACCAAACTGCTCGGCCAATGCGCCGCGCGCGTGCTCTCTACGTGCACCGCTCGACGAATTGGTTTTAAAGAAATTTCTACGATCCACGGAAAAACAGCTAACACGCATAGAAATGAAAACTCGACAACAAACTGCCGATACCGTCACAAAGGATCTGCAGGCACACAAAGATTAGCCGAAGAAAGCTGGTTTTCGACAAACGGCTTGCAAGCGGAGCGCGCGCAACTTGTAAGCACGAAAACAGGACGAATCCGTGTTTGCGCGAGAAGTTGATCAGCGCACACTCGGCGCACGAATTTGTTTTAAAGAAATTTCTACGATCCACGGAAAAACAACTAACACGCATTGAAATGAAAACTCGACAACAAACTGCCGATACCGCCACAAAGGATCTGCGGGCACACAAATATTAGCCGAAGAAAGTTGATTTTCGGCAAACGGCTTGCAAGCAGCGCGCGCGCAACTTGAAAACACGAAAACAGAACGAATCCTTGTTTGCGCGCGAAGTAAGCGGCGAGTGGGCGGTGCACTTACTGCTTTAAAATACGGATATTCCGTGAGACGGGCAATAATCGTTCGGACTTGATAAGAAAAACAATTTGATGTTTTTGATCGTTTCGAACAAAATTTATAAATAAAGAATACAATACATTATTGTTAATAGTTTAACTTTTGTTTAAGTAGGTAAACGATCATAAACGTCAAATTGTTTTTCTTACTAATTCCGAACGAGTCTCGCCCTTCTGACGGAATATCCGTATTTTGAAGCAGAATTTTTTTTTTATCAATGTGTAGTATACCGTTAGAAATGTAATCAACTAAAGAAGTTTTTAAAAGCAAATGAAGTTCTAAATTGTCGATACTTTTTTGATTTTTAATTTTGAAATTGATTTTCTTCACAAAATCACTAATGTTCTTTAATAAAAAACCTTCCCTTTCCCTTTGGTACATCAATTTTAACAAATCTATTAATTAGTTGAAGAAGCACAAGATTACAGAATTATAAAAATTTGTGATAACGTTATGGACGCGGAAACTCTGTATCTAAATAAAGGAACTAGTAGCCTGCGTTATTGGAACACAAGTAATGTCAAACACTATCCTTTAGTAAAGGATAAACTTCAAACCAGGTAACTGCGCATGCCTCAAATAGTAGATAAAATAAAAAATTTTGACGGTTCATGTGCCGAACACCCTGTATACAACTATAGATTTTTATGTTAAAGCAATGATGTTTTGGGCAAATCAAGTAGTTTTGGCAAATGAATGCTTAACAAATATAATAGTACCTTCAACCCAGCATTTATTTTCAGTAATCACACACTGAAAACCTTTTTTTAAAATTGTTTGTGGTATAAAGGAAAAATATTTAAATTAAATAACTAAACTTTAGTTACACAAAATAATATAAGAACCTTAAAGAATATTTGTTCTTTCAACAGAATAAACAAAAATTTGGTAGTTTTCTACATCTATGTGAGCTTATATTCTGCAACAGGCTAACAGACACACAAAAACAACTGCAGTAAATTAGCAAGTTAGTGGTCCGCTACAAAAACAAAACTTCTTTCCAGCAAAACGAGAGGGAGAGTAAGCTTTGTTATTTTAGTTAGTTTGGTAGTTTTTATTTTGTTGGCTAAACCGGACAGACATCCCTTATTATTTTGCACGTTTTATTTGGAAACTTTTTGATAAAAAATCTATATTATATATACAGTGCGAATTTTTGACTACAGTACATACGGAATACACATGTAGTGAAAAAAATCTTGAGTTTTTGGAAGTGGTCCATAGTAAGTATCTGTTATTTGTGATGACATTTTTGTCAAAATTATTCTATACCTAATTCAGCTACCTGTAGGGTTGCCAACCGTACTATATTATATAGTATTGTATATATTTGCATACTATATACTAAAAATTATATACTGTTGAACAAATATATAGTACGCAAAAGTACTATATTTTACTTGGATCTTGATTTGGTCTATAGTTTGCAAGGCCGAGACAAAAATCAGACAAATCCCTTCTGAACGTACCGATATGCCTATAACTGAACACGCCGTTTGACACAGAAAATCTCTGTGTTTAATATTATGTCAACCTTAAAGTCAGTGTTAGAACAGCGCAAAAAAGACTGTTTCTTTGGTGATGAAACAAAACAAAACGTTGCAATGCTTAGAAGCAAAAACCACCGAAGGCAGTGACAAAATTAAGAAGAATTTTTTACTGTAATAAGTGGTTTAATTTTGATGAAAGCAATTGGTTATTTAAAATCCAAAAATTAACCTTAAAATAACATTTGGTAAATGTGAGACAATAATAGAAGTTCTAAATTTATGAGATATAATATGGACGAAATTTACGGTGGAATAACAGGGTTAAACGAAATCTATGCAAAAAAAATACATGTCAGAAATGGCAGAATATTTTTAAAAATACCGGAAATAATTTACCAAATTTACTTAAAATTACTTTATTCCTGCTCTCTATTTCTGCAACATCGGCGTTTACAGAAAGAATTTTTTCAATTATGAATTTGAAGTGGCGGGGGGGGGGCAGTAATAACGAGTCGTTAAATACCGAGATGAATTCCAAGCCGTGCGCAAGCGTTGATCTCTCACTTCTGCCAACCAATCAACTGAGAGATATTTCAGTATGGTTTTATACAGCAAAACTTTAATAATTCCCAGTTCTTTTTGATGAAAATTCGTCGTTTTTGTTCTGTGAAAATGCCGGTGACGTGCAAGTTGTGTGACAAATTATTTATTGCCCAATTTAATTTGAATAAACACTGTCATCGGGGTTCTACTGTATGTCTATGATACGATAAACATTTTTTTAAAGATTTAGCTCATTTAAATTTGTCAATACTCCCATGGCAAAACAAAATAAACGTGAAATGCATATAGAAGAAATACTGCATATACCTCAAAAAATATTAATCGCAGCACTTAGATATTGTATATGTTTGAAATCAAAAAGAAAAGACGAATCTTAAAATGCAAAAATATACAGGGTGTTCCGTCTCAAAAAATCGACTTTATTGTCACACCCTGTACAGGGTGTCCCAAATTCGTTGTTTTTTTGTGGTGTCGGGTATTTCTAGGGGAGAAAGAAAAAAACTGAGCCCCCTTTGCGACGCTCAAATTTTAAGAGAAGCCTAAAGGTGAAAACTACATTTAGATATAGCAAGCCGTTTTTAAGCTACGGAGTGTTTTTGTCTGCATTTTGCTTTTGTGTAACTAGCTTTCTTATAGATCTTTTCTTGAAGAATTGACAGATGTCAACGGTTTTTATTTATCTCTTTTGGTTTTTAAAATATTGCATAAAGTTGTTATTTTTCTTACAGAATAACTCTAAAACTCTCTCTAAAATTTCCTTTAAAATGATGTATCACACTCAATATTTTAATTTTTAATTTTTTTTATTGTTTTCTTTATTTTTATTTTTTAATCACCTCTTTATTATTTTTTAATATTAAGCAAACTAAAATATGTGGTAAAAATAAAAAAAAACAAAAATATAAAGAAATCCCACTAATCCCATAAAGAAAAATTAATTTTATGTGATATCTCAAAAACTAAACGTGACAAATGAAATTTAATTTAACAGTTGAATTCCTCTTAAAAAAGTGTCTAAAGAATGTTTTCACAGAAATAAAAATATTAATAAATAAACAAGTTATAGACCCCTTCCCAAAATGCAGACTTTTTAAAAACACCCCGTAGTTTAAAAACGGCTTGCTATATCAAAATGCGATTTTCACCTTTAAGGTTCTTTTGAAATTTGAGTGTCGCAAACGTTGATGAGGTTTTTTTAGTTCCTCTAGAAATACCCGAAACTCCCCAAAAACATCGAATTTGGGACACCCTGTACATGGTGACGGATAGAAAAAAATTATGTTGGCTTTTAAAGTTCATCATCATCATAATTAACCAAAAAAAATCTACAATTTATTATAGCCCTTTATTTTCAATGATAAAGTTGCTGAGTGCTCCGGTTATAAAAAACCACCCGGTACCTACATAAAATCATACCTAAAAATTAGAATTGACCATTATTTTATACCTTGAATTTTTTATTATACGTTAAGCTCTTCGATCTCGCGCCAATCCCGGTATTCGCGCCAATAATTTAAATTAGACATTTTGACGTTAATTTTGGCGCATGCTCCTTTGATGGAATTCATCTCGGTATTTAACGACTCGTCAGTAATAGAAGAAGTATTTGATTGATAAAAAATGTGCCTTTGGTCTAGGGTAAACTTGCCTATTGCTGGCACTCAGCCTATTGTTAGCACCTCATTTAATTTTTTTTAAAACTAATGTTTCAGTAAGAAATTTCTTTTCGGTAATTAAAAATTTTTAATTTGACAACATTGCTTTACATTGCAATAAATAAACCACAGTATTTTAATAATCAGTCTGGCTTAAAACGTTAACAAAAGATTAATGCAAAAAATAAGGTAAAAAAAGCCATTTTATTAAAGAACACTCTTGAATAATTTTTTAGATTAAAGTGTTAGGAACTAACCAATTAAAACTTTAAGCCGGAGACAGTTAGGCCGATAGTTTTAGGGTAATTTGTAATTATTATTTTTTGTTTTTTTTTAATATTTCCAAAAAAAAGGAGGTGCCAACGACAGGCATTTTAAATTATGGGGTAATCCATCTATTGGCACCCCCTGTCAATAAAGGGACTTCTAAAAAAACGGTGTTTCCTAATGTTGGCACTCTAAACAAAACTTGTATTGTTTATTTATCTAGCGTAGAAAAACGCTCGTTAATAAAAAAATTTAATTAAAAATAGGTTTCACAAATAAAAAATATTTTTAGTTTAAAGCGGTTTAGATTTTAATATTTTGTTTCCCACTCTTAATGTCCCGATATCAAATTAATATTTCTGACTAAAACCGTATAATCTTTTACAGTTTTTTTAAAATGTATTGTTTTAGTGGAGTGTATTTCGTAATGATTATATTAGTTTAAGGGTCCCAAATCTGTCTATTTTTAATATTACCACTAACTTCTTTTATATTTTTTTGGAAACTTTAGGATGCCAACTAGTGGTTTCAAAATTTTGTTAGTTTCCCCTTTGTTGGCATGCACTTTATCGAGCAACATTAGCATCCTAATACTGGGTTTGTACAGATAAAAATAAAAATAAATATTAAAAATAATCCTGACCATTGAAATTGTATTTTATATTAAATAAATTATTGCACAATTATTGTAAAAAACTAAATAACAACATTTCGACAACCATCACCAGACTAAAATCTTCTCTGTATGTTGCACTTTTCTATAGGGCCATAAATGCCTTAAATCAAAATCAAAATCTAATATAAATCGATCTCGAAATTGCTCTCAAAATTTTGATTGTGATATTGATTTTTATCTTTTTATTCCGAAGCGAAAAGTTTTTCTACAATTCTTCGAGGCATAAAAAGACCCTTTTATCTCGAGGTCTGTACGCTATTTTTAGCACTTTTTAATTTATTTTCAGTTTTTTCCTATTTTTTTAGTGGTTTTAGGTTGATTTTCTTTTTAATTTTTACTGTTCTATCTTTGATGCGTTACTTTTGATACCAATTTTTATATTTTATACATGATATGTCAATTTTTATCCAGATTTTTTTAACCCTGATTTGTCACTTTTTATCCCGGGTATAAAAAGGGACACTTTTAGCCTCAAAATGAGGTATAAAAAATACACATTTTAATTACAAAACTGTATTTTTTTTTATTTTTATGGGTGCCAATAATAGGTCAAATATGGGTGCCAATAATACGCTTAAGGTGCCAACGATAGGGACTTTGTCCATTTTTTCATTTTTCCTCTATTTTGATGAAAACGGGTTACTATTTATTAAAAATCGATAAACAACTAGAAAGTAGAACTTTTGGGTATTCCGAAACAGTAGCCTAAAATTTAAAAAAAGTTATATAAAGGCGTGAAAACTTTATTCAAAAATGAAACAGCTCTTAAACTGCCAACGATTGGGCAGTTTACCCCATGTTAATTTAAATGTTACATGTGATGAAGCATTTTCTGTTTAAGAAAAAATTGTTAAAAGATGGTAGAAGGGTAAAAAATCATAGTTTTTGCAAAAATAAATAAGTAGATTATCTTATAATTTTGAAATAAAAATGATGTCGTTTAATTTTTTTTACTTTTTATTTTAAAATTGTTTCAAAACGTAAAATTTCCACATGCGGCTTTCATCATAGGGACGGCCGAATAGGTATTGCAAGATAAAAATTTCTTGTTTTTAAAATAAAAATAGATACCTGTATAAATCAGTAGGATTTTTGTGAAATACCTACTAACAAATAAAATTATTATTTAAGTAAAATTAAAATAAATAAAACAGCTTTGAATTTCCCAATATAGACATTAATGAATGAAGGTGCCAAGTATCATTTTTTAAATTAAATTGTTCTGACCGAATGAAACAATCAAGGGTATTTTTAGACTGGCTGTGTGTGAATACGCTCATTGAGACGAACAAATGCTGTCTATATACAACTTAAAACAACTGAATTTTACCAAAATTAAAGCGGCAAATCAAAATGAGGCCAATTTAACCATTGAAATTTCGTATTACTGTCACTGTCAAAAACGGTTCTGGGTAATGTTTTCATTAGAGTAGGAAAAGTCCAAAAAATACAACAAAAATAACAACCACGCGCCACCGCCCTAAAAATCAAAGTATCGCTAGTTTGACGGAGTTTGGTTAGGCTACCTAAACCAATTATACGCTTTTTCAAAGGTAACGTCAAAGACATGGCGTACCCACTCTTTTTATTTTGGTTGGTTGTAAAATCGAATCTCCAGCTGTTCTATATCTCTGGTGGCGTGGCATGCCGCGGGTCCATTCGTCGCACATGAACCGAATGCACGTACAGGGTGATTCACCATATTTTGAACACCCGGTTACCGTTTTATTAATGAATGAAAAATATTTAAAAGTAAGAGTTTTATGCTTTGTCAAATGCCTTTTAACCCATATGACAGATGTGGTCAAATGTCATTAAAATTGACATCAATTTTAACATAATAAATAAATATTACTATACTATTTAATTTTTAAATCCGGCTTTTCTTTATGATTTGAAAAATTTTTAATTGCCTCACGATAAATATTTTCTAAGATATGACATTTAGATTTTTCATACTCCTATGATAAAAAGAAAATACGTTGATGGGTAAAATCAAATAAATATGAAGTATATATAGAATCCTAATAAAAAAGTAATGCGTTATAACTCAACAAATGTTTACCGCAGTATGGGCATGGGCGGATCTAGGATTTCCTGGAGCGAAGGGCCAAAGTAGCAGCAAAACCAAACTATTTATTTGTGTGGTTTTTGATAGGTCTGAGCTATGAAATTTAGCGTGAAAAGGTGGCTTAAATGCGCCACACGCGAAAATTTTGAAAACTGAAGTAGATTTTGTTAACAAAATGAAATAAGTGATGCCGCAGAAATAAAAAATAATTTTTGTCTGGAAGGGGAGGGAGGAAGTTGGTACCAAATTTTGACTTATACAATCACATTTGGCAACATCTGTCATATGCGTTGATTTTAATAAACTATAAAACGTTTATATTTTAACTATTTTTTATCATTGATTTTAAAGGCGCTGAACGGGGGTTAAAAATATAAACACACATATTATTCGTTCGGCCTCGTAGCATATCAAGCAAATTCATCCGCACTTAATAAACAATGACACACAAATATGTAACGAACGCTAACGTCATTGAGTATAAAAGAAAAATATACCAGAAAATGACATCACTGCATATCCATACAAATTTCACTATAGTTGAAAACGGCAAAAAATACCAGATGCCCTAATTAGATAAAGTTGCTACAGTCGAACCTCTATAACTCGAACTTCAAGGGACAACCAAAACAGTTCGAGTTATAGAGAGTTCGAGTTATAGAAATTCAAGTTAAAGGGGTTATAATACATACAAAAAGTGCAGGGATCGCTTAAAAGGTTCGAGTTATAGAGAGGTTCGAGTTAGAGAGGTTCGACTGTATGTGCATTTATTTCGTGTTTTTTTTTTATGAAAACCGATTAGTTTTCAAAATGTTCAACATAGTTTCAAGAAAAACTGATATTGCGTAAAAACTTATAATTAAATTAACTAGTTGTAAAACTAAAATATTTTAATTATCCAAAGATTTTTCACTCAAGCGCTTAAACTAAAAAAAAATATTTTGATTTTTTCGTATAATAATGCTTAAAATTAAAATTAAGGTTAAAACGCTAAAACTATAAAAATATATTTTAATTTTTTTCATAAAACAGTGACGTACGCAGGTGGCTGGGGGCTTTGGAGGCTGCATCCCCCCAGAGCTATTAAATAATGACCCGTAAAATATGAACTTTCCCTAAAATCAACATTGAAATGTATCGATCTGCGCTTAAGCTTCTCCAGGATTCCCCAGGATTCATTCATTCAATAACACTAACACCTTATGTAGCAATTACATAGATGCTAATTTAATTTAATTTAATTTAAAAATAAAACTATAAAGGAGTTTTATTATTTTGGTTAGGTTTGGACCAATAAAATAATTATTTTCGATATATTTGCCAAAGCTATTTTGTTTATATTTATTACATAAGTACGTTTATTTGTATCTGGGTTTGTTTATTAATATTCCATAGACAATTTAGTAAAATTCATTATATTTATTAATTAGTTTGTATTAAATTATCCCAATTTTTTTATAGACGGCAATATTTTCTTCGTTTAACTGACAATAAATATATATTTTAAAGAAGTAATTAATTCTTAAAATCAACAGCTGATATGTTTTTTACATTTGTAGACTTTAAAATATATAATTCAGGTGTCCTCAACTCCCGAATACAAACAAGGAAGGGTTATCCGCTGGCTTATTTTAGGAGAAAAGGTTCATATGAACGTGAGTTCCCAATCGCTTATCAGAGGTGTAGGTACAAAAAGTCCAGAAGGGGAAAAGGATGACTAATTTTGAGTTAGATGTATAAAATAAATGGATCCATGACGGATGTGATACCTTCCGAGCTCATTAGCATACTTCAAGTAAACTCCAAGCTATGTCAGCCTTGAAAATAGATTTTTGTAGATATAAAAAAAAGCTTATACGAAGTTTTTGGTCAACACAAATTATTAATAAAACTGCATTCTACTATATTCCAAAAACTGCAATTAATGCGTTGCTACGTTAAAAAGTTAGCATTTAAAAAAATGTTTAACTGTCAAAAAATGTCATTAGCCATAATGGACTTTGATCTTGAGCTTCTTTCAGCTCGTTACAGTGTCTTGAAAATCTTTTAAACATTGATCCAGCGGTTCTGGAGCTATCGTGGGTCGCACAGACAAACACACACAAGGACGAAGATACATTCACCCTTTTTTAGTATTATATAAAAAAAAATATCGAAAAAATACCTTCTCTTGTTATTGCTGCATGGGCAATGGCTAGAAAGGTAAAATGCAAAAGCTAGAAATAAAAAACAAAAATATCAACAGTCTGTATGTCGTAAGATGTGATTTTTGTTATGTTTTGTCTGTTAGAACTAAACAAATCAAACGTAAAATTATTATGGTCCATTAATAGCATTCATAATTTATAAATTCTGCTCTACCCCGAAATAGAAAAACATGAAAATACGGCCCCGAATAAACAATTTATTTAGGTATATGAAAATAAATGGTTAAACCGTCTATATAAATGGAGTTTATATGCAATTTTCCGAATGGAAAGTTTATTATAAAAGCAGAAGATTATGAAAAATAAACCTGTCTGTCATGCCCCTGATAAAAATGGAATTATAAAACCAACAAAATACATTGGATTTAAAATAATAAAGCATATTTATTACTTCACAAAAATCAAATGGTACACAGAAAAACAATTTATTTTGATCTTGAGCTTCTTTCAGCTCGTTACAGTGTCTTGAAAATCTTTTAAACATTGATCCAGCGGTTCTGGAGCTATCGTGGGTCACACAGACAAACACACACAAGGACGAAGATACATTCACCCTTTTTTGGTATTATATAAAAAAAAATATCGAAAAAATACCTTCTCTTGTCATTGCTGCACGGGCAATGGCTAGAAAGGTAAAATGCAAAAGCTAGAAATAAAAAACAAAAATATCAACAGTCTGTATGTCGTAAGATGTGATTTTTGATATGTTTTGTCTGTTAGAACTAAACAAATCAAACGTAAAATTATTATGGTCCATTAATACCATTCATAATTTATAAATTCTGCTCTACCCCGAAATAGAAAAACATGAAAATACGGCCTCGAATAAACAATTTATTTAGGTATATGAAAATAAATGGTTAAACCGTCTATATAAATGGAGTTTATATGCAATTTTCCGAATGGAAAGTTTATTATAAAAGCAGAAGATTATGAAAAATAAACCTGTCTGTCATGCCCCTGATAAAAATGGAATTATAAAACCAACAAAATACATTGGATTTAAAATAATAAAGCATATTTATTACTTCACAAAAATCAAATGGTACATAGAAAAACAATTTATAAAAAGTAAGCCCACTAAATATTTATTTGATTTAAATTTAACTTAAATTACCCAACAAGTTTAAATTAAACAAAGTTACATTATATATAGTTATAGTTCCAATTTTCCAATATTTAAATGTTTTAGTTTTTGTTAAATTATCTAAATTATTTGCTTAAAGTTACGACATTAATTACTTAATCTCTTATCTTCATCTGTGCAACTAAATTAAGTTTCCAACAAATTACACACACACACACACACACACATACTTAAGAACTAAATTGGGTTAATTTTCAAAATAACAGAAACAAAAATATATATTATTACAACTACTACATTAACCAAATAAAAGCAAAATTATCTGAATATAATATACTTACTTTTACTACAACAACGAAAGTACGTAACCCAACATGACACGGCAGTATCTAAAAAGATGCATTGAGCCTGATTAAATTAATATATATCTTGTAGGTAATTATTATTTTTTTAAATTTGGAAAGTAGATATTGCTAAATTAATATTTGAATTTTTGAATGTTCTAATAAAATTACTTTAATTATTAATCTATCACAGTTCTAATTTTATTTATACCCAATAAAGTAAATTCGTTATCTTTAAGTAAATATTAACTATGGGCTGATATTCAGTAACTTTCAATCTAAACCATAAATGACGCGAAGAGTGATCAAGAGCCCTCAAGGCCTTACTTCCGCAATAACTTCATACGGCTCCCTCCCCAAAGTAATATTATTTTCATTCCGATACATCAATTCCTTCACACGGAGGCCGCGAAAATATGATTTTACTTATACCGCCCCTCATATGAGAAATGATTTTCCAGAAAATAAATAGAAGTTCAATAAAGTTATAGGGAAATATAATAAATATTTTAAGAATTAAATAAAGTTTATTCCTTGAAACACCTTGTAATAGAAAAGAGAACCGTGGCTGCAGAACACCACCGCTATAAATATTTTAAGAATTAAGTAAATTCCATCTCTAGAAACACTTTATAATTGAAGCATATTAGTAGGAGACTATTGCCAAATTGTTGTTCTATATTTTTGTTTAACCAACCACACGTACACCACATCACGCAATAACATACGCCATATCTCGCAACAATACACATAACATCACACAACAACACATACACCACATCACGACTCTTCTTGGTGCTAACGATGCAATATCGCGTCTGTGTGATGATAGCTCATTGTTGGCGTCGTAAGTGTTGTGGTATGGTGATGGTACCCTGGGTTTCGTAGCACAACGAATCCCAAAACTAAGAGCTCTACGGAGTACACCTGATATTCTGGTAGTCATGAAATGTAATCACATCGTGCAGAATGAATGATGCAATAGTAAGCAGGAAAAGAATAGCGCGATTTGCAGAAAGGAAATGTGTAATAAAGTGCCGTACAGACAAATGGCAATAGTTCAAAACAAAAGGTGCTTTCAAATACCAAATTGCAAATAATGCAAGGACCTAAAACTATAAACAACAAGCGAAATTAAAGAATGAAAAATAAGAAAAAAATTTTCTGCTTCGGCCGGGACTCGAATCCGGGATCTCTTGCTCTCTAGGCAAACATTCTAAGCATTGAACTACCGAAACCATACATAAATTTTCGGAAAACTTCCATCTATGCAGGCTGCGATGTCTCAATACAAGAACGAGAGACTCTCAGGGTATTAACTCGACCAAGTCATCAAACTGATTTTTACAATTCTTCCTCCCACTGTCAAAGGTATGAAAACTCAAAAGTTAGACGTAAACTATCAACGTCTGAAAGCATGAGATCACCTTTTCGTGTGTTAAAATTTCTGATCGCAATGGGCGATTGCCAATATAATTCTCAAATACCAAATTGCAAATAATGCAAGGACCTAAAACTATAAACAACAAGTGAAATTAACCTAAAACAAGTGATTAATTATAATAAATATTTATTTTTCTTTCTTTAATTGAGACATCGCAGCCTGCATAGATGGAATTTTTCCGAAAATTTATGTATGGCTTCGGTAGTTCAATGCTTAGAATGTTTGCCTAGAGAGCAAGAGATCCCGGATTCGAGTCCCGGCCGAAGCAGAAAACTTTTTTCTTATTTTTCTTTCTTTAATTTCACTTGTTGTTTAAAAAGTGCTTTCTTATGCACTAAAGCAATATCCGCTTCAATAAAAGGTATTTTTTCTTTTAATATTTTATTCACTCACTTTGTAGAAAAAATCTTATTTCAAGAAAAAGTTTTGTTTTATTAAGAATATTTTTTAAAAAACGATGTTAATAATATTTATTATTATTTTTATTATTATATAATTATCTAATATTTATATACAATTATATTCAAGCCTAACTGCATTAAACTTACAACTAAACCGTAATCGATTACAGACTACACATTATACTTAAACTACACATATCTAAGATTAAAACCAACTTGTACTTGTTTTTATTTTTAGTCGGAATGGTTATGATAAATATTTGTACGCTGTTAGCGCACTTTATATTCGTTGTGCTATAGTCAAATTTTTATTAAATTCCTTTTGAATCGGGAAAATGTGAATTTTTTTAATTTGAGACCAGATGACCAGTGTATTTTTCAAGTCGAGAAAAATACTTGTTTTCATTAAAAAAATGAATGTCTTGTAAAGTCAAGGCAACTTGCTTTGAGAGAAGCTAATATTATTGAGAAAATACGTTTTCTGGATTTGATAAAAAATAAATTCTGTGCAAGATAATAGGGCATTTAATCATAAAAAAATTGTTACTGTATGTAAGATTAGAAAAAACTGCATAAGTATAAAACATGTAGTATTTAAAAAAAGTACCCAGACCCACAGCAAATACCTGTCCTCTGTGCGCCCCGGTAACGTAGATGAAGGAAATTTCTAACACCTTTTGTTTCCCTTGTAGGGCGATCTATTCCTTTAGTTCGTAAAGGATATCAATCCAGTGTATTTGTACATAAAATATAGAAAATTTAGACGATAACTGCGTAACGTATAATCCTTTTTTTCAAGCTTGTTCTTTTTTATAATATTTAATGACATTTCTACCACAACTATAAAGTTTATGGCTTCTCCAGCGAAACAAATAAGAGAGCGGTCTGTTTTAAAAGCAAATTTTTTCATATTGATTTAAGAACTACCTACCTGACGAATTAAATTCAAATCAAAAATACCACCGCTTTGTGCTAAACAGTATCCGAGCCTGTTATGAAATTCAGTTTGGACATTACTTAGGATTTCAGTGTAACTATTCTGGGTCTTAAACGATGTGATAGTTCCCATCATGTGCTTTAGCCAATGGCAAGCGTTAAATTAGCTCCCAGCCGTCACATGGTATGCAAAAAGACCTCCATTGCGCAGGCTTCTCCTACGATCCGACCGCGAAACATTTAGTCGGTCCGGGGCAGGAAAACCGATTTCACTTTAAACGTGTAAAATTCATCAACTCTGAAGAGCGGCCGACTATGCCATTGGTCGAGACAAGTCTTTTCGCATAACACGCGACCGTTAAGAGTTTGCTATTGGTCAAAGCGTGTGATGTGGATGGTCACATCGTTCAAGACCCAGAATAGCCACACAGGTGTCACTGAGTGTGAAGTGGTTATTATTTTTGCTTGAAGTTCATCCAAAGTGATTTTGTCTGCTTCGCTGCACACGACGGACTGATGAAAAACCTTGTGAAGACGAGACGTCACGATTTATTTTCCAATTATCCACTACCAGTTCGAATACAAAACAGCGAAAAATATCTCAAGGCACCGCCCAAAATATATTTTTCTCTCTTACACACATTAAGCAAGCCAGCACTCTATGAGCACCTATAGCATTTAATCTACCTGTATTGCCAATGCAAGGAACTGCGAAAAGTTAAAGTGAGTGAAGTAAAAGGGTAGTCTCTGGTAAAAGCCAAATGAGTAAGGTAAGTTACAGTCTCTGTAAAGCCTATTGCTAGTCTATTTTATTTGTAGTTTTTCTCTTGCATGCCTAACCGGATTACGATTTATTCCTCTGCGACTTTCAAACTTTAACTCTTAGACTTCTTTCAGACGATGACTTTTTTATAGGCTCAAGAGCTAGTTTTGAGGGGATAAAATATAGCTTAAGAATATTTCAACCTCATAAAGATTTCACGGGAATATATACATAATTCACGTATGAAAGCAAGGAAAAGTGTTACTTTGTATAAGTGTCAAGTGGCTTTTGGAGAAGTAGGCTTTCACATAAAAAATATTTTATGATGGTGATTTTTATAAAAAAAAGTTTTATTTTTATTGCCTTTTATTGATTAAATTATAACATGATTCAGGACATAATAATAGGATAATACTAGCTGTACCTAGCAACCATTTTTAAAGTGTAAACTTTTGAAGTGTAAACTTCTTTAGGCGCGTTTAGCACTTTTTGTGGGCACTGAATTAAACTGAGCCGTCACGCTCGGCTATGTAACGCTCATTCGGGTGAAGTCGGCTCGAGTCAACTAACTGTGAGAGGAACAATCAGCAGAGCGATATGATGGTGCAGATGAAGGCCACTCAGAGCTAAATTTACTAGAGTAATTTATACCCAATTGTAATTATGTAAATGTTATTACTTTGTATATTACTTTGTCAATATACCGGGTGGGCCAAAAAAAACCGGACAATTTTTTTTCATTATAACTTTTGAACTATACAATCGATTTGAATGGGACCAACTGCACTTCATAGAGAATTAATCAGAGTTTTGACTATATCTATTTTTTTGTCTGCCATCTTAAAATCCAAGATGGTGGACAAAATTAAAATGTACCCTTTAAAGATGCTCGTTTATTCTTGTGTTGCGAACATGTTTTAATAATTTTTTTAAATTAGTGAAAAAGCTGCTTTCTTGCCACACACAACAACAATCATGTCAACAATCATGTCTACATTTATTTCCTGATAAATTCATTACTACTAAACCGATTTTGATGAAATTGAAAACATCCTAGTGAGAATTGATTGCTTTATAAAGATCATGATCAAAATGTATCGCCATGTTAAAATTTAAGATGGCGGACAGAATCATACTTGATTCTTTAAAATGGCGTGTTTATTCTTATTTTCCGAAAATGATTTAGTTTTTTTTAAACTATAGAAAATCACCACTTTTCCCTCACACAACGACGTACAAATTAGTTAAATCGGTGTGGTGGCTCTCAAAAAATCTATTTTTGTTTCAACCATTGTTTTACAGATTCTACGATTGCATTGCCAATCCTGTCTGCATTCATTTCCTTATAAATTCGTTACTAATAAACCGATTTTAATGAAATGAAAAATTGTGGTGAGAATTGTTTGCTCTTTAGAGATTGTTATCGAAATTTTCCGCCATCCTGGAATTTAAGCTCTCGGGCAGAATCATACTTGATTCTTCAAAATGGCGGTTTTATTCTTATTTTGCGCAAATGTTTTAGTTTTTTTTATTTATAGAAAAACACTACTTTTTTCCCACATAACGAGGTATAAATTAATAAAATCGGTATATAGTGGTTCTTACAAAATCGGATTTTGTTTTAACCATTGTTTTACAAATTATACGATTGCATTGCCAATCCTGTCTGCATTATTTTCTCTATAAATTCATTATTACTGAATCGATTTTAGTGAAATAAAAAACATCATGGTGTAAACCTTAAAAATCAATCAGTTTACGCCATGATGCTTTTTATTTCACTAAAATCGGCTCAGTAATAATGAATTTATAAAGAAATGAATGCAGACAGGATTGGCAATGCAATGGTATAATTTGTGAAACAATGGTTAAAACAAAATCAGATTTTGTGAGAACCACTCAACCGGTTTTATTACTTTGTACCTTGTTATGCGGAAGAAACGCAGTGCTTTTCTCTAGATTAAAAAAAACTAAAAGATTTTTAGAAGATAAGAGTAAACACGCCATTTTGAAGAATCAAGTATGATTCTGTCCGCCATCCTAAATTTTAAGACCATAAATTTTGATCATGGTTCTTAAAAAGCAATCAATTCTCACCAGGATGTTTTTTATTTCATCAAAATCGGTTCAGTAGTAATGAATTTATAAGGAAATAAGTGCAGATAAGTGATTAGCAAGGCAATCGTATAATGTTCAAAACAATGGTTGAAACAAAAATATTTTTTTTAGAACCATAGAACCGATTTTGCTTATTCGTATCTTGTTGTGCTTGGCAAGAATGCAGCTTTTTGACTAATTTAAATAAGTAATTAAAACATGTTTGCAACACAAGAATAAACGAGCATCTTTGAAGGGTACAATTTAATTTTGTTTGTGGATTTTGAGATGGCGGACAAAAAAATAAATTTAGTCAAAACTCTGATTCATTTTCTGTCAAGTGCAGTTTGTCCCATTAAAATCGATGGTATATTTTAAAAGTTATAATGAAAAAAAAATTGCTTTTTTTGGCCCACCCGGAACAACGCAAAAAATCTTGTGTTTCGTATTATTAATTTCGCCTTGTTGAAGTTTACACTTCTGCCGTGTGTAGTGTCTTAAGCACACACAATTTTTTAAAGTTATAAGCTTTATTTTATGTTTTAGTGCAGGCACTAGAGGCAGTTGAGTATGTAAAATATGAGGACCGCAGTTTGACACTGGATTCTAGCTGAGAATAGGTCAAAGATTAACGATCCGTAAAATTATTTCTAACATATTTTTTTTTCTATATTTTCAACTATTCCATATTACAAAAAAGCGTATTTTCTGACACGACTTACCACTCTAAAACTAAAAAATTGGCTAATCGGGTAAAAAGCAAAAAAATTAAGGGTTTTTTGTTTCTCTAGTACTTTTCCGTGAGCTTAAAGCCAAATATTAAAAAAACATGTAAAATCTAGTACCCGTAAATTAAAATTCAAATAAGTTTTCGTGGCTAATCGGGTAAAAATAAAAAAATTATGGGTTTTACATTTTTTTAATATTTGAGTTTAAACTCCGTTGACTGACGCGATGCCGACGTCTTGATAGCGGAACAAACGCAATTAGCGTTGACCTGATCTAGAAAGGCAATGTGTGTCGTAGGTCACGGTATGGATTCTTTCTTTCAATCGATACTTTCATCGATCGATGATATAGCAGTTTTACTCGCCTGCTGCTGTTTTAGTTTCTCTCGTATTTCGGTAGATGGCGCTTCTTGTTGGGTACATGACTTTGTTTTCTCACTAACAGGTAAGAGATAAAGCCGTATACTTAATTTATGAAGGGTGTCACATCGACCAGCAGTGTTCTGAGGAGTCCCATGAGGACGAAACAGTTAACTGTCAACACTTATTAGGTGTTCATTAAATCTTGGACCCCCGTGAGGTTAAGCTTTCGAGCTACCCACGGAAAAGTACTAGAGAAACAAAAAATCCTTAATTTTTTCTTTTTACCCGATTAGCCACGAAAACTTGTTTGAATTTTAATTTACGGGTACTAAATTTAACATTTCTAAAAAATCTTGTTTTCCGTGTTTTTTTATTTTTTTTTATACCTATGTTTCTAACAACATTTTGTAGAAATAAAAAGTATAGGTATACAAAAACAACAATGCTAATGGCCAATCAATAAAAATTACTAAAAAAATTGTAATCTTACTTCGTTGATGACCTTACTTTAAAACAGAGCTATCATTGGCGTAGCTAGGGGGGGGGGCAGGGGGGACTGCCCCCCCTGAAGTCCCTTAGGCCCCCCCTAAGATATTTTAGGTCTCCCCTACCGACTACTAGTAAAAGAACATGACGCTGAAAATACATACTTTTCTATTATTATTCGGGAAATATTCAAATAAAATAGGTGCATTAAAATTTAAAATCATTCAGATAATGTTTACATTTCAGGAAAAAGCCCTTGTCTTGCGGAATTAGGCTTTTTCTCTTTAAATTATCGGTAATTTTTCTGCACTTATGCAATTTCCCGAAAACATTTTTTAAATTTAAACATAATTATGCATATTGAATATTTCATACATATTGGCGACATCTTGTAAAATATTATAGAAGTGTAAGTTAAATTTCGCATTTAATAAAGACAGCGACCTTTGCCCCTCTGTTTCCGAAATCGGGTTGTAGATGTCGTAAGGTTATAAAAGACCTTTTTAAACTGTTTTTCTAAAATAAATATAATAATCTTTTTAGTTTTTTTGAGGTTAGCGTTTAGTGTCTTATGAAAATTTTCCGATTTTGGTGACAATTTCATAACCATTTTCATATTAAGTTTTCCCACGTCGTTAAATGGAATAAATTCGTCGAGCAATACCCGGAAATTTTTAATATTAATACTTCTACTCTAAGAGCAGAAATGACCGTTTTAAAGAATTGTATTTTTCGGTTAAATCAAACTGTTGGTCATGATTCTATCAAACAACATATAGCAGAAAACACCTATCCAAACCTCTACCAACTTTTTAAAATTGCGAGTATTCTTCCAATTTCAAGTGCAACTTGCGAGAGGTCTTTCTCTGCCATGAGGAGAGTTTTTAATTGGCTTAGAACAACTATGACTCAAGAGAGACACTCAGGTTTGTCATTGTTATTCATAGAAAAAGATGTTGAGGTCGACTTAGACAGTGTGGTAGACGCTTTCAGTCAGCGACGTAGAAAACTTTCTTTGTAGAATTGCTAAATTACATACTTCCTGTGTATACATATAAATAAGTTGGTAAATGCATTATTAAATTTGTTATATTAAAATATTAGAACATTTAATGCGCTTTTTTTTTATTCATTGCACACTTTGCACGACTCTTTAAAACCTATGTTTGCTTTTTGTTCAAGATAGACCGGGGCCACGCCCCCCCCCTGAAAAGCAATGCTAGCTACGCCAATGAGAGCTATGTTTTACCCTGAAATAAATTAATAGACATGCTTTAAATTAAAAATACACATCAACTTCACACCCCACTCTCAAAGTTTTCTTTTATAACTCCGTAGTACTTAAGAGAGTTTTCTTTATATTTCCTAATCTAATATTCATGTAGAACTTTTTACAGTTTTTCCTTTTTATTCTTTTCTTCGACCCTTTTAAACATCTAAGGGTGACAAGTTTTTATAAAGGCTTCTACCGCAAATCTAAAGAAGTTTAAGTTCAGTGAGTGATGGCAATATTTTTTTGTATTTTTTCTGGAAATTACTTTCTTAAATTTTCTTTTAATACCTACACAAATTTTATTGTTATTTTTCAAATTTAATTTTTTGTCTGGTGAGGGTAGTCAAATTGTTTATTCAATGCATAGATATGTCGTGTGTATGTAAAGAGTGTTTACACGGGTCGATTTTAGCCGTGCTGCGAGTAGCCTCGATTTGCCGGGCGGCAAGTCGAATTGCTACCCCGTTAAGACGGGGCGACTAAAGTCGCAAAGAAATAGGTCATTTTTGTTGACAATGTTGTGCGAAACAGGTGTTTTACACACAGAGAAAAGAGGAAACAAAGAAAAATATTTATTTTAATTTTTAATTATTCTGGAGACATGTTGAATTCAAGCTCTGTTTGCTTTCAGAGCAGCCAAACATAATTTTTTCTTTACTCTTCTGCTCTAGGATTCCACAGGCAAGGATATTTTCCGTAGCACTTAAAAAATTCATATATTTTATTTTTGTCCATCTTAAAAAACGAAATATTGTTGTCACAAACTCCTCAACATCAACAAAAAAATGTGCAAATGACCTATGCGGCTGCGAATCACCTAACCATTTACACGGTCGACTTAATTCACCTGCCGCATGCGGCCTACGATCGCGCGGCTTTGGGGGCTTTCTATCTAGTTGCCTACGGTGCAAACGATTTCCCGTTTACAAGGTCGATTTTTGGCTAAAATCGGCCCGTGTAAAAATCCCATAACACATCGAGGCGTTACTAAGAAACTCAATGCCGTTTTTCGTCCATAGATTCCTAGGTGGTATGATCTCCTGCTCTTCGTTATTCGTTTCTCTGATATCACTAGCCTGCAATCTCCTTTTCTCGAACAGCAGAAATTTCAAAATGTTCATAGAAAAAATATTTACTTGGCAATAATAAAAAAAAAATTAAACCACAAATAGAAGACCAATAAAGTATTCATTTAGGATCAAAATTTCGATTCACCTAAAATATTTGAAAATAAATTTCGGGAATAAATAAAAAAAACATTTAATAAAAATAGATAAAATATTAGAAACAAGTATTTTATATAAAAAAATTATTTATTTGTTTTTAGTAGGTCATATATTAAATGCCAAAAAAATATTTATTAAATAGTGGACAATGTGTCCATTTGCAGCAGCTCTCAATAGAGTATCTCTCGAGTGGACACCACTCCTGCAGTCTTTGCAAAGTCAATTGAAATATGGTGAAAACTAACCGTCGCGTCGGCATACCCTTTATAAATGGGGGCATGGGATTTTTAAAGCTACTAAAAAAACCGCTTATTTCATATATGAAAACCAGCTTAATAGGTTATTCATTAACGTTATACAAAATAACGTTGCTAAAAGCGGCGTTGCAATAACGCCATTATCAAATCAAAACAGCAATGTTTTTACATTATTTTCAAATAAATTCTAAGAAGTGTGAAACCACCAGAAACAACTACTCCGAGAAAAAATACCCCTACCGGAATTGAATTATACTGATGGTTTGAGGCTTTCATTGGGAACTTGTTAAAACTGTTTGGTTTTCACTTTCTCCAACGTCGATCACGAGGATACGAGTGATCCCCGTCTGGAACACGTCCTGATAGTCAGGAACAAATGTTCCATGCCAATCCACGACCGGACCGGTTTCGACCTTTTGGGCCATCCTCAGGTGAATGTAGGCGATAGCTCCGTGTAGAGCATAAGTTGTGTGAAACCACCAGAAACAACTACTCCGAGGGAAAATACCCCTTCCGGCATTGAATTATACTGTTGGTTTTGTAAATTTATTATTTTTGTTTACGTTAATTTAACGTTAATGTGATTTTTGGGCTATGTGAGATAATTCGGGGAAGAATTTCTCCAAGTATAAGTGATATTAGTAGAGTAGCTTATAAGAAGACCATAGCTACAAGGAATAAGATGCTCTCCTTTAACAAGTTGATACTTAAACATGGACACCCCAAATTAAGGAAAAGAGTCTCTGGCGCCAAAGTGATTGCAATCGGGGTGCGAAAATCAAATAAGGTGCTGATACACACTGCCAAATTTGTATGAAGGGGAGAACGTGTGTTATAGAGCAAAGAAGTTAAAATTTATAAGAATGCTCTTTGAATTAAATATTTGTCAAAATATGTAATAGAAATAAATATCTGTATCTCAAATCAATAAATATTTATAAAACTATTTGGTCTTTACTTTCTTTTTCAATCCTCCATTACAAGGATACAAACTGCCCTTGTTAGAAAAACGTTCTGGAAAGCTGCAGTTACAATGATCCAAGCCAATCCACAGGGTAGAAAGAGAAAACCACATAGTTTTATTAACTTCCCAAAGAAAGCACTAATACGTCAGTATAATTCAATGCAGGAGGGGTATATTTTCTCGGAGTAGTTATTTCGGGGTTTCATATGATGATGATGATGAGTGCTGCGTCCTCATGGACCACTCATTATCAGTTACCTAAGTTATTTCTGTTGATTGCACACAGCTTATGATCTACACGAAGCTATCGCCTGCATTTACCTGAGGATGTCCCAATAATGTCAAAACCGGTCGTGAATTGGCTTGACATGTTTAAAGCAAGGATGTTTCTTGTGGCTGACGTTGGACAAGATATAAAATATGGAAAGAGTTTTCACAGATATCTTTAACGATCAACCATAAATTAAAAATTAAAATAAGAACCAACTAAAACACTTTAAACACTTTCCAATTTAGAGGAAAGGCTAGAGCTAACACAACCACTATAATAACCTATACCAGAAGAAGCACTTTTTATTAATCTAAGCGTTTATTGTCGCAAATTTTACAGATATTCTATCATATTTAAATTTCCTCGACATAGTATAGAGAGTGGATAGCCAACAGAGACCACCGCAGTTGTACGTGTCTGTCTGGCATAGTTATGTGTTTGTCTGTCTATATTATTATCTTACTTTCAAAACTATGTACTAGAAGTGAAGGTGGAGATATCTTACTAATGGGGATATTAAGGATTTTTACTTAAGGATTCGTGCTAAAGCTTCATGCAGATCACATGAATAAATAATAACAGACCTGAAAATTTTGTCAAACGAACAAGAGAGCAAAAAACCCACCAAGTTTAAACAAAATGTCAAAAGAGCTTTGTTGATTTCGACGATGAGAACAAAGAACAGAACATTTGTGCTGTTCCAATAAATGTTCTTATTTTTCTCCCTTCAAGAATCAAATGTATGTTCGCAGATTTGTTATGAGCCATCCAAACTAGTGTTTTATAAAAAACATTCGGTTCGTTGCTCTGCTAATACGTCGAAATGTTTAGGTATAGGGTGTTTCCTAATTGAATGTCAATATTTATGGGGGTGGTTGTTGGGCCCATTGTAAGTAAAAAACTTCATATGAACATATGTCCTAAACGTCTTGGCTTTTGAGATACAGGGTGGTCATATTAACGATATTGATATGATCATGCAGACAAACGGTTTTTATTTTTTTAAGCGAAAACCGTGCATAGGATTGAAAAAAATCAAGTAATCAACTTTGGTTAGAAATGATTGGGGATTTCAAAAATAATGTTTATTTCAGGAAAAGTCGGTGGTGTGCCATCAATGTCTGCCAAAATATGCAGGTCAAATTACGTACGAACGCCACTGATGGAAATTAAAAAAAGTGATACATTAAACAATGCCTCTTGATTCATAGTACATATATGAAAAATTTCATTAAAATTTCTAAAGTGGTATTGTAGATATTAATAATAAATTATTTATTTTTGAAAATTTTACCACCCTGTATCTCAAAAGGTAAGACGTTTAGGACATATGTTCATATGAAGTTTTTTTCTTAAAATGGGCCCAAAACTTACCCCCATAAATATTGACATTCAATTACTCCGATGTGTACTCCGATCTCAGCAAAACGCGATGGTCCATGTACTAAAAGTTAAAGAAGAGGGGAAAACCAAAGGAGAAATTATAGGCAGGTAGACAAGAGCTGACTAGGGTTATCAGGGAAGACACAACGAGGTCGCGTTACGGGATCGAGATTGTCTTTTCTTTTAAATCTGCAAAGCAAGAAGGAGATAAGAATTGCGTTTTTTTAAACCTTGCTAATTTATTTCTCGGGCATTATGCCGATGTTAAAATTTACTGTCGAAAAAAAGGTTCAAATGTTAAAATGGTATTTTGGAGGAAACTGTGGATGGATACGAAGCCTACTTGTTAAAAAAATCTCAGGAACTGTTTTCTGAGGACAGTATTTTAGGGATGGAATTTTGTGAAAAAATTATAGATCGTGCAAATCAGGATGAAAATTTAATCAGTAATATTTTATTTACTGACGAAAGTACTATCTTCCTACACAATGCACATAATCCATCAATTACTCGCTACTAGACAAAAGAAAATAAACCTTTGACAGTAAATGTGCAAACACAATACCCTCAAAAATTAAATGCTTGATTGGGGGTTATTTGAAATAATATCAGCGGGCCATTTTTTTATTAATGGTAACTTAAATTGGGCCGCTTATTTAAACTTAATGCAAAATTAAGTTACTCTTGCAATTCAACAATTGCAGGATGTTGATTTTCATCAGGTATGGTTGCAGCAAGATGACATGACTTTTTACCCTACTACTACTAAGATATAATGCTTGTGCATGATAGGTATGTACCTCTTTCATTTTTAGTCTGTACTTTTCCATGTGGATTTACCTAAGCTGTAAAAACCTCAATTTGGCGCCCTTGTGGCGCAACTTTGTTAGACATCCAGGGGCCTTTTGTAGGTCCCTGGCCTGTCTCCGGGCCGGTACAGGAACGCATCCTGTACCACGGGGTTTTGATGCCCCTCGACCCGTCTCATGAAACGATCCTTCTGCTCCTGGATCATTTCTGAGATATCCTCCATGTTGAGCTCCCTCTTGATTTGTACGTTACGCACAAACCAAGGGGCTCCCGCTATTTGTCTTACGACTCTATTTTGAATGCTTTGTAGCCTTCCCATTTGTGTTTTGCATACCTTATTCCAGCATGGGGCTGCATACGTTAGTATGGGGCGAACGACTTGCCTCCATATTTGTAATTTACTCTCCGGTGTAGAGTGCTCCTGGCATTTAACAAGGGGTATAGCCTACTGTGGGCTCCCCTTGCTTTTTGAAGTGCGTTTGATACCTGGTCGTTCCAGGTTAGTTTCTTGTCGAAAACTAACCCCAGGTATTTCACGTTCCTTCTTTGCCAGGGTATCCTTCGACCACCCAGAGCGAGCTCTGTTCGCGGATTGCCCCTTTTCCGTGTAAAGACAATCGCTTGAGTCTTGTCTGGGTTGATCTTAATTTCCCACCTTTTAGCCCAGGTTTCAATTTCTACGAGGTGCCTCTGACGCCTTGTGACGACGTATTGGATGTTATTACACTTTGACGTTGTCAAAGTGTCATCCGCGTACACATAAAGCTTCGTTTTCCAATCTTTGGGGATGTCACAGGTATACCATGCATATAAGTGTGGCGAGAGCGTGGAGCCTTGCGGGACTCCCGCTCTTATTTGCCTTAACCGGGATCGTAAACAGTCTACCTTTACCATAAAAGTTCTCCCTCCCAGGAACGACTAGAATAACTTGAGGATATGTACTGGTACACCGTTATTCCGCAGTTTTAAAAGAAAGCCGTTATGCCAGACCTTGTCAAACGCTTTTGACATGTCCAGGGCTACCGCTTCTATGTACTTCCTTTTATTGAACCCGCTGACTATTTCCTCTGTCAAGCGGGTTGCTTGAAGTGTTGTACAATGCCTCGGTCTGAACCCGAGCTGCCCATTGGGAACAAGTTGTCCCAATTGAGGCAATTCCTGTAGTCGCCTTAAGATTATCTTATCAGCGACTCTTCCTAGACCGGGCAGTAAACTTATGGGGCGGTAGCTATCTGGCAATGTTCTGCTTTTGCCTACTCTTGGCAGCAGAACAATGTCGGCTTTCTTCCATGCCTCAGGGTAGTACTTCAGCCTAAACATACCGTTGACTATATTAGTCAACTCCGCGCACTGTTTTGGCTGAAGCTTCCTCAACATTGTGTTTGTTATTTTGTCGTAACCTGGGGCTTTTCTAACTTTTAGACGTTTAACGATCCCTCTTATTTCCCTTGGCGGGGCATACGTGAGTGAGTCGGGAGTGATTGTTGCGGCTAGCTCGTCCGCGAACGCCGTTGCCTGTCTATCTAGAAAGGTGGGAGGGTCCTGCGGGAAATTGTCCTGGAAGACCTCTTCCAGACAATCCGCAAAGACCTCCACCTATCTTTCCGGTTCATGTATCTTATCGCCATTGATTCTTAAGGAGGGAATGGCCGTCCTCCCTCCTTTAGTCAATGCCCTCACCATTTTCCACGCAGAGGTTGAGTTCTGTTCGAGATCTACCATTTTCCTTTCCCAACACTGGGTCTGAAACTCCCTGACCCTTTTCTTAACCACGACCTGTAGCATATTCGCTTGCCGGGTTATTGCAGGGTTTTTACCCATCAGGGAATTTTTATACGAAACTTTTCCCCGTCGAGTAGTAAGCAGACGTATTAATAGCAGATGGCCCCCTAGATCGCCTGACCTGACCGCATGTGATTTTTTAACTTGGCGTTATTTTTAAAATAAGATTTTTACATTTGATCACATTCGAACTTCGAATTAAAATTGATCAGGCTTTTAATTGGATCACTCCTAAGATGGAGATGCTAAGTAATGTACGGCAGGGATTTTATAACCGTTCAAGTTATTGTTTAACACAAGATGACAAGTCAATGCGAAACCGAGGAAAACCTAGACAACAAAAAAAATAACCACAAAATAAAAAATCAATGTCAAGCTTCGCTTCCTAACGATGACTGTGTCCTTAATCCAAACTAGTATCTTGCCTTTGGTTCGTTGATCTGTTTGTCATTCATCCAATGTGTCTATAGTCTAAATTATACGCATTTGTAATGACGTCACCAGGTGAGAAAAAAACGTATGGCTTAGATATTTTTGCCAATCCATGTTTTTTGATTGACAGTGACGGATAATTCACATAACCAATTACATACCTATTTAAATCATAAACACTACTTTTTTTAAAAAGTTTATTGTCACCGCTGTTTATAATATACTAAACAAAGATAAACAAAAATGACGTCATTACAAATGGGTATAATTTGAACTATACAGGTGTGTACGAAGTTTAAGGATCTGGTGTTTACGGAGCAATGTAATGAAAATCCGTACGTTTCTGACAAACTACATAAAAGACCAAATTTGAGAAAATGGGAGATTGATTCAAAGTCAACTAATTAATTAATAGGTATTTATAAGAATAAATCAACATAACCTTCGAAATAAAACCCTTTACCTTCTGGGATGTATATCTTTTGAGTTTTTTTGAAATTTGAGAAATACTCACATTGTGTTTTACTTTGTCTTATCATTAAGCGATTTTACGTTGTTAAAGTTCATTGCAAAAGCTTCAGAAAAAAAAAACAAAAGTAGAAGCAAAAACTCAATACAAGTAAATTCAGCAACATTATAAAATAGTTTAACACAAGCCACTTTAATCCTCGATTAGGTGGGTGGATTCTACCTACGAGGTTAGGCAGGTGGAATAAAAAGGTAATCCATTTTTTTAGATCCTGCTATGTTTAGTTGGAGATTACGGAATCTTTTCCAAAAATATTTAAATGGAACTGTAGTCCCAACTGAGTGGAAAACGTCATATATATCCACAATACACAAAAAAGGAAGGAAAGATATATGTGACAATTATAGAGTTATATCTGTGACTAGTACGCTTAGCAGAATATACGGTAAAATAATAAGAAATAAAGTGGAGAGCGAATATAAAGACATGGAGGCAGAAGAACCAGCCGGTTTCAGGGCGGGTAAATCGACTTCTGATCTTCTCTTTTGTATAACCCAAGTTATTGAAAAGAAAATGGCATACGGACAAGAGCTGCATCTGCTTTACGTCGATTTGCAGAAGGCATATGATAGTATACCACTAAATCTACTTTGGAAAGCGTTGGAAAACACAAACATAAGCGTACAACTAATTAAGGCCATCAAAGAGTTATACCGCAATAGTAAGGCGAAAGTTAAAATAAAAGCAAAACTAACCAAAGGCTTTCAAGTAAATAAAGGTCTGATGAAGACAAAAATCATTGTCGAAACGTTACCGATGGATTAAAACGTATATTTACCAGAACAACAGTTTCCTTATTCCCAACAAATTTACGTGTAATTGAATTGCAAGGACGCGATAAGTTTACCAAAGCCTTAAACAAGGTTGCTGTATCTCGCCTACGCTCTTCAAGATATACTTGGATCAAATCTTTAAAGAAAGGAAGAGAAAATGCCAAAACATGGAAATTCCGTTGGACGAAACCACCTTGTGTACTTTATGTTTCGCCGATGATCAGATAGTAGTGGCTCAGGATTATGACGACCTCGAATATATGACACGAAAACTAATAGAAGAGTACAATAGGTGGGGACTAGGGGTTAATCTCAATAAGACAGAGTATATGTGTATCGGTGGAATGAAACAGGATCTAATCTTAAATACGGGGCAGCGAATTCAGTCCTGTGATGAGTATAAATACTAAGGTCTAAAAATTACAGCTGATGGAACACTAGACAAAGTTATAAAAGATCGAAACGTACAAGGAAGAAAAGCAATAATTTTATTAAATGGAATAATAAAGCTTATATATAAATATATAACACCATTGTAAAAGGTATTACATACGGCTCAGAAGTATGGCCAATCAAGGATAGAGCAGAAAAAATGCTTTCCGCTACGGAGGTGGACTATTGGAGAAGAGCAGCAGGGAAATAAAAAAGAGAAAGAGTTACAAATCAAAGAATAACAGAAATTATGACAGTGGGTGAACGTACTTTAGTGGATGATATAAGAACAAAACAACTGGTGTGGTACGGACATGTACAAAGAATGAATCATGAAAGAATACCTAAACAAATACTACAATGGAAACCAACTGGCCGAAGAAAACGAGGACGGCCAAGGAGAAGCTGGAGAGAAGGAACTGACAGTGAAATAAGAATAAGAGGCCTAGATGATGAATTATGGGCAAACAGAAACGAGTGGAGATTGAGTATCGGAAGACGTAGAACGTTGTGAAACTGATAAATATATGTATATGTTTAGCTTAAAAAAATACATATACATATATGTAAATTAAAAGAGGTACACGTCGTCGCCTTTCACACGAAGGACCTAACTAGCATTTGGTAAATTCGTCAGGAGAACTAAAAAATGAAAAAGGGGTATAGTTCGGGGCCTAAGAGGGAAGTTTTGGGATTTGTCTGCATTTTTGCGTACCGTAATGAAATTGGGCACAGAGATAGTAGACACCTACAGATGCCATTTTAGAACTGGTGCTTCGATGGAATCCAGTGCAGGGCCCAGATACAGGGGCGTACTTGAGGTGGGACAGAAAAAATAAATTAAATATAAAAACCCATTTAGCGTACACTTTTTGTTTTGTTTTAGCTTGTAAATCTCAAAAATTTACAAAAAATTAAGTTAAGAAAACAATTTTTTCGAGGGGGGGGGCAAAAGGAAGGAGGGCAGACATTGTTAAAACCTTATTTCATCTAAAGTGGTCGTGTGGGGTGTCGATTTCTAGGTAATTTCGTATTCTAAACGAACATAGATATAAATTAAGTCAATACGTCAAACTGGTCACATGATGTTCTGAGATCTACGCAGAAGAATCTTAAAAACACCTAACTAAGCCTAACTTAATAAAATTTGATAAACTAAGTAAAAATGGAGTTTCTAGAATTTTTGAATTTTTATATACAGGGTGTTCAGAGTTAAGTCGGCACTATTCGTACTTTGTTAAGATTAGAGTTACAGGGTCGGTTAAATAGACAAAGTTGTGGTATTTTTTCCTCTGATTACGATGGTGATGAACGAAAAAAAACCAAATGACGAGTAGGTGAGTTATGATAAAAAAACACATTTTTTTAATGGGACACCCTGTATACAGTTAAGCCAATAGAAAGAACATTTGGCTTTAAACAAAAGTTATTTAATGACTTTTTATCTTAAAGTCAAAAATAGCGAAGTTATTAACAACTTTCCTCATTATAGGGTATATGGGCTGTGGTATTTCAATCTATCGAAAGCTATCTTTGTTTAGAAAATCGTTAATATTTTTTGTATTTTTGCCCTTAGGAGAAAAAGTACAAGAACAACTTTTGTTTAAAATTAAAATTTCTATCAATTAAAGGTACTGTGTAACGGGTGTTAAAGCGAAAATAAAATTCTTTAAAATTTACTTTTTACTGTAACTGTGTGTAACTCATAAACGCGTTTTTAGACTTTCCAAAATTTTATGCCTTAGTACAATTAAAATTTTTTCATGTCTTAGTGCACTTAAATGGTGCCAAAGAAAAAAAATTATAAATTTTACGTGTTTAAAATTTTTTATATATTGACAAAAGAAACACCCTGTATTTTCTTACCATTACAAAACTAAGTAAGACAGTGCTCACCACGTTAAAAAGACGTGCCTTTAGTTATAACAGGTAGTAAAATTTAGAAGGTATCTTAAACTGCATTACCGGTATGAACAAAAAGTTAAGAGTACTACTTTTTACATGTTTTTTTGAATATCACCCTGTATCTTGTAACATATCACAAAATTACGCAAACTTAAATTTTTGTGTAACAGCCTGTAATAAGTTGGCAAATTGTGCCAAGCTCCATTGCAAAAATTCCTATTAACGCAGTAGCTACAGTAGATAATGTAAAATACTCTGCCAATATATGGGCCCCTAAGCTCACACTAGGTACTATAGTTATAGTGTACGTGTGAGCTAATATAACTAAAAACTGAAATATATTTTATTTAACTCCAGACTAAATTACCTTTTGTTTGATACCACACAAGCCATGTTTTGACTTAAACTCAAATTTTTGAAATCTACCCCCACCCTTAAAAAAAACAAAAAACTAAAATGTATTTTATTAAACTCCGGACTCAATTACCTTTCGTTTGATATCACACACGCCATATTTTCACTTAAACTCTAATTTTTAAAATATACCCCCACCCTTTTTTTTTAAATAAGTTAAAATGTATTTTGTTTAACTGCAGACTCAATTACCTTTCGTTTGATATCACACACGCCATATTTTCACATAAACTCTAATTTTTGAAATCTACCCCCACCCTTTTATTTGGTTTCTGTTAGGTGGATTTTGTTCATTTTTAAATGGGACCATCTCGACCCAAGACCCAGCCTAGGTACCAAATTTCATTAAAATCGGCCAAGCAGTTTTTGAGTTATGCGCGTTGGTCGTTACAGACATACAGACAGACAGACAGACAGACAGACAGACAGACATACAGACAGACCGACAGACAGACAGACAGACGGCGCAACAAAAAAGTTTCAAAATCATCTGAAACGCAAAGATATATAAAAATTTTTGAAATCGGAGCAACTTTTTTTTTCTCGAAAAAATTAGGATCACCATAGCTCACACTACTATAGTATAGTATATGTGTGAGCTAAAAACTGTAAAAATGACAGCAAAGTAGTTGTGGCCCATTATATACGTTTAGAAATGGTAATGATTCAGCGCTTAATACAAAAATAGAGTCCGATAAATAATTTATAAAGAAGAATATAGTGATTTCAATGACATGTTTATTTGACATATCTAGAGTTTATAAAATTTTTAGCACTAAAATAAAAAATTACGAAAAAACTTTATTGTGTAGTTACTTTTTAACACTCTGTACAAAAAATAAAAGCTGTATTAGTGTTGTAAAGCGCTGACTGAGTTTTCTATAGTAATTTGTAACGTCGGTCGTCATAAAAAAAACTACTTAAAATGATCATAAAAATTTTACTTATTTTTAAAAATCACCCTGTATTTTTATCAGTTCAACCTAGCTCTTTTTTCTTTCCATAAAATATACATAAGAGCTACGTATCTTTTATTCGGTATATATCTTTTTGCAATAACGTTAACATATCGTCTAACAAATCCACATATTTTTTTATCTTTTTAGATTTTTTAAATTTAGAATTAGTAAATAAAACCACCCTGTACTTCGACCGTGTATATGTCACACCCGTCCAGCAATTTTTGTTTTAAAGAGAAACAAATTGTTTATACCCACATTAAATTTTATCGCCGTATCCTGCATAACTAATCTCCTAAAAAATTTTTTTTTCTTGAAAGAAAATAAATCAATAAAAAAAATTTTATTGCTTAAAATAAAAGTGTATATGTCCTTATAATCGGTGTCAAGTTTCAATGCTCTAGCTTTACATTTGAATTTTATACAAAATTTTAATGAGATAGATGCAATTAAAAATAAAACACCCTTCTTCGGGATGAGCACCACTTCCTAAAATAATACTATAGTGTTGTACTATAATCGTGCCAAGTATCATTACGGTACGCAAAAATGCTGACAAAAGTGGCTTAGGCTCCGAACTGGTCCATTTCTGCAGTTAGACCAAAAGTGCCAAATATTTCAATTTTCGTAATTTTGTTATTAGCCATCCAGACTTCAAATTAACAATTGAAAGTTAAAGCGCTTTTTTTAGTATGCATTTGTGTAAAAAAATTAATTTCCGAAATGTTTCTGGGTTACTTTTAGACTTTTTTAGGACACTTGCAGAATTTTTAAACAACTTTACAGTACAGTTCTGGACATTTCCCTGATTATCGGGATAAAATCCCTAAAATAATGATATACGCCAATTTGGCTAAAATGTTTTTACATAATGAACGAAAGTGCACAATCGGCAAAACGTGTATGGGATCAGACTAACATGATTAAAGGATTTTTCAAACGAGCCACAAGAGGGTCGAAGGGGGAGGATATATAAACACCCCCTATATAGAAAGATTTACCTTTTACTGGATTGCACCCCTACGATTTACCGGATGTGGGGTAAATTGAGTCAAGTCGGTAGAAACCATCGGCGACACCCTCCCTGATTTAAAATTTTAATTTATCTATATGTCTTTAATTGTATGTATGTAGAAATCATTCAAGGTTTCAATTTTACCCGTTTTTCAGCGGTGTATGGGTAGCTGTTTTCGTGCAGGGCGGAAGGAATGTTTGTTTAAGTTGACGTCGGCCATAATCATCGTGCAAAAACGTTTGTTGCCTTTTCTACGTGTTGCCGGTTCTATCCTTTGTGAAGACGTATGAGTTTGTTTTGATTTGGGGTGTCAATAGTAAAAAGTCCTGCAAGTTGCGTGTCTGTTTGTCTTTGTTATCGTCTGTTTATAAAATGGAAATAAATACCGTCGATTACATAATTAACTGTGCAAATTTAAATACGTTAAGTATGAACTTCAATTACAAATAAAATCTTAAGGGTCACATAGACCGGACCTAAAAATTAACCAAAAGTTTAGTGCAAGTAATACCGTGGGGTGTTCCAAAAAAACATAATAAAAAATTTAATAAAAAATTATACAATGCTGGAAACTGCCCAAGCAGCATTTGGACGTCGTATTACGTTACGCATACGTTGCTTGTGATAAACGCGACGTCGAGTGCCGACGTCGTTTCGACCGCCTGACGACCCTCTATTTGCCCCTAAATGGGGAATACAAATTCGGGTCGCTACGACGTCAGCATCTGACCTTATAGGTAATAGAGTTTACCAATTAACAACGTAATTGTACGTTGGATTTCCGTCACTTAAATTTAGTCGCAAACAGGTAAGTTGCGTTTGGTTTCGTTTCCATTGCCTAGAATACATATAGTTTTTGCTAAAAAGAATTCCTGTCGAGTAACTAAAATTATACCTGATAAGTAAATATTTTACACTTATTATAACAAGTCTCATAAAAATGGCTGCATTTTACAAATGACAATTATAGTCATGCATGAAAGGCGGTATTAGAATATTAATAATATATATTATATTAAAGCAGGAATCCAACAAAAATTTGACAACGAAGGCATGTTTATTGATAAATGTGATTAAAATACTTTCAAAAAAAGCAAGCGCTCCTGAAATATGCAAGATTTACTAAAATATATATTTGTTAAATAGATCTAATTTTTATTATTTTTTTTATTTTTGTAAAAAAAATGTTTTGCTGCCTCACTAAACTCAAATTTGTTAATAATTTTACAATTATTCTTTCATTTCGACTTAAAAATAGAAAAAGAAAAAAATATTTTATAATGGCCGACAGACGCTAACCTTTTCAGAATGGCGGATTACTGTGTCTGACTTAATGTGAACTAATAATATACCAATTCGGACCGGGTCTCCACTTTTGGTTGTGAAAGATAACCAAAGAGTCGAAGTCCGACGTCCGGCAAACGTATTTCGTCCCATTAAATTCGGACGTTCGCCCCGCATGATTTTGCGTCGGCCTACCAACGGATTGGAACTCAACGTCCGCTCTTTTTCTACTACAATAGGTAAAGCCCACGGTCCCAAAGCTAACTACCCACCGAAATCATTGTTTTTTATTTTTATTTTTTAGAAATGTTTGTTTTAATATCAAAAATCTAAGGGAAATAAAACCCATACCCCACCTGTGGGAAGTGGATGGGGTATTATGGTTTCCAAAATCCAAAAAAGATATAAAACTGCGTCATGTCCTGAAACGTAGCCATCCTGACCAAAATATCTCTCGACCAAACAAATGTTTTGTTAGGTTATGGGCGTCTATAAATGACAGTAGGCTGTACATGTGACGCGTGGGCCATATGAACGGACGTGGAATAGGTCAAGTAAAAGTTACGGAAAATACACTAACCAAACTAAACGGTAGTTTAGGTCTGAGGTTAGGGTCTTCACCGGACGTACCCGACGCCGACGTCTGTTGGTCGTTGGGCTGGTCAGAGTTTTTGTACGTCGAACAAACGAACGTAAGACCGACGTTGGGAAATTAATGGTATATTGCGTTGCATTATTTGACGTCGCAAGATCGTTAAAAAAACGGACGTATATTTGATAACGTCGGTTTTGATATGAATGCGACGTCGCTTAACGCATAATCAATTTTGCAACTTAAAATTCCACTAAATCCGACGTCGGTTCAGGTCACATTAGGTTGTAAGTCATATAAATGTTTCTTGGGTGGTTGTGCGGTTGTAAGAAGAAATGCGTTTTTTTGCTTTATTTGTCTGGTTATGAACAATCCACAAAGTGATCCTGCGTGGGTGGCAAAGGGAATGTGTGATATCAAGCACTTTAGTTTAAATTAAATAATTAAAATAACCACATAGAATTTTCTATGCTAGGCAAGACTGATATTAGGTGCCAATTAAGTAGTGCCCATAGGCAAAACATTCCCGAACATTATGAATTTGTGACAAAGATTAGACATATAATTAGTAGGTTAATAGACTGTTTAAAATTCTGTGGGATTTTTGAGGTTGCGCTACGGGGCCATAAAAATGAAAGGCGAATGGACTTTATCTATAAACAAATAAACTAAAAACTATACCAAGTAAGCTGCTTGTTTAAAAAATATTAAAAAATTGTTTCGGTAAGTTTTTTTATCTTATTTTTCATGCAAATTAAATTTCTGCACCATCCCCCCAATTTATAACCGCCACTGCCCGTTGTTCTAGTTGAAATATAGAAAAATTTTAATCAAATAAATAGTAAACCCGACCTGCCTGTATGGGCATTATGTTATTAAATAGGTAACTGATTTTTTCTGAAATTTTTCAGTGAAGTTAAAGTTATTTAAACAAGTTTTTTACAAAATTTTTTAAAAAAGGTTTTTAAACGAGTTTTTTATTATGCTCTTTATGTCATATCATGATCACAGAAACTCAATATAAATAACTAATAAGTAGCTTGTAAAAAACATCATTTTCAAAGGTTGTGTAGTGTGAAAAATTTAATTTTCAGACGTAGGTGTTGAAGTCGGAATTTTCATAAAAGAAAATTTTAATAAAATTTCTTTGGATCCAATACACGGTGTGCCTAAACGAGTTACATGACAAGCCCTAATAAAAATAAATTGCCCCGTGGAAGAATAACCTTTTAAATATTGTTTTTATTTTTTAAAAAATTTAATTAGGAAATTATTTTTCAAAACTTTCTTGCATTCCTTTAGTCCTAGGAGTGTCCACGCATAAGAGCACTTGTTTGGCAACTCGAAAATAAATGACAATTCATTTTTCACCCAAAACATTTTAGGATTATTTTATTCCAATGATGTACATTAGAATTCCATCAGGGAAGAGTCCTGCAAGGTCCCTAATCTCCATAGTTATTGGTTGTTTTTCCGTTTCTTTTGTCTTATTTGGAAAATTTAAGCCACAGATCTTTTAAGTTTTTTTTAGATTTACATATTTAAAAAAAGTCTTGGATTTTCCAAATGTCTTGAAATCTAGAATGTAAGCTTGCATAACTTTTTAGTTTTAATATCTAACAGAAATTGTGGAATTTTTCTAAACTTGGCTATTATGGCTGTAAATTACTCTTAGGCACAGTGCTAAATTGAATATAAAGAAGTTTGGCTGTAAAAACAAAGTATAAAAAAACATTTCCAAACTAGTAAGAACCTTTCATTTTGAAATTTGTATTGGAGAACTTGGCTTTACTTTTATCTCAATTCTTTTTACGGAATGCCATTTTCGCGTACTTGGCTTTTTTTTACATAAAATGTTTTTGTTATGATTAAATCATCCTTCGGTATATATTTATATTTGTGTTCAGAATAATTTGGTGGCTAAGTGTAACAGTGCTCGCAAAAATTAAGAACTGTCTCAGGAAAAGTTAGTTCAAAGGTATAAAGTCTATCCAAAACATGTAGACCCACAAAAAATGGTCATATTGTCCTTTATTGTTAGGCGAATCAAAAGTTAAGTATACCACAGTGGTATACCGGACCTGTACCCTGTACAGGACAGCATTAATTTTTTTTTAAAAGTAATATAGAGACTAATTATAGGAGCAGTCTGTTTTGTTAGGAAAGTAATACTTTTATTTTTTTTACTATTTATCAACATTTTACATTTTAAAATTTCTTAAAAACCATGGGTAAAGGTATAGTGCATGCAAAATTGTGCAGAGTAGTTTCTAAACAATTTTATATCGAGTGAATAAAGTGATAAAGGAGCATGCACACCCCTTAAATGTGATTTTCAAAAATCCATGATTTTAGTGAAATTTTAGTATGATGTAGATCTCGATCTCCTGATCAAAAGTTTTTATGGGCCCAAAACAATCGTATGTCTGGTTTCCATAATACAGTGCTGGGTATGGGTCTCCCCCAAAATACGAATAAATTGAAATTTTTTTGTAAAAGTAATACTCTTATTAGTATGACTTATATTTGATGGCCATGCTAGATGTCACGTGAAACTTTTATATACAGGGGGTACTAACAAAGTAGATTATTTATATTTAATTCATACTTTTTTGATAGAGGATACCGGGATTGCGTTAAATTTCTGAATGCTCTTAGTATACACGTAGAATTGTCTGCGCATTTAGGACGTAGATCCCAACTGTCCACCGCTGAGGCAAAACAATGCCAGGCTTAATAGAGCCCGCGCAGCGAGAGTTGAAGCCACCCACGTCACGGCTGAGGAGGATCTACTGGCCCCGTCTGTAGCTTGTGATTGGCTGTTTCGGAGATCCATAGGCTTAGTGTTTTATACCGCTATAAATTATTATGTGTAATTTATTCCGCACGATACTGTCCGACCGCAAGAAGGCGTGCGTGGCTTCAACTTTCGCTGCGTCTACTCTACTTAAACACTTCTAAGAGACCTTATATACCAAACAGATATATACCTCACATTGAGGATTTTCTTAAATCGTTTGTGCGATGCTTAATAAGTATAGTTTTTGCAAAGTCAGTTGAACAAAGGTTAAAGCCGACCATCGGCATATCCTTTAAAGAAATTGACATGGGCGGCGGTAGATATATTCATGAAAATTATTTCATTTAATTATGGCGTAAACTAAATAAATAAAAATAGATAATAAAACTTTCTATTCCTACACCTACAGAAACGACACTGATTTATTTTCTGTCTGCATACTGCCGACTAAAGGGGTCCCGAAAAGCACACCCGAAAGCAATTAAAAGCGCATCTCAAAAAAATCTGCCAATCAGGTGCTGTCTATCCACCTGTGCTCGGTCGGTCCGAAAACAAATACTTTGTGCTCGGACCGCAAAGAGCCGCGCCTTTTCTCTGTCGGTAGGGTTGAAATTACACCAGGAAGATTTTATATGAATTTGGATAACTTTTGAAGGGCAGAATGAAGCAAAATTTCATGAAATCGATAGAACCCCGTATTAGGAGCATTTCAGGTGACTTTGAAAAAACTATACCATCCAATCATCAGCATGACTGATGTGACCATTGAAATTGCTAACGAAATGCATCAGAAAGCGCTAGAACCCAACCATGTACAGGATTTCATTGAAGAAAACGCCTTAATCAGAAGACGGGGATTATGTCAGGAATTGGAAAATAATTCAATGGAATTTGTCATATTAGATCTTGTAGGTCTACATTTACAATTGGTATATTTCAGATAAAACTGTCCCAGTCATATATACAAGATAATATTGGAGAACATGGGGTTAATCTTATGCAAATCGATACACCATTAAACCTAAACCATTTAGAATGATTTAGGATTTTCTCACAACTCATAAATGCAACGACATATCAGTTATTTATTTAGTACACCAATGAAGGAAATGATCTTACGGGTTATTACTGCACTTGTTCAACGGGGGCACGAGTAATAGGTATCGCTTGTGTGGTGTGGTTTTTAAGTTATGCTTGACACCAAGAAGTAGAGTTTGTTGAGGACGTTATGCCAGTTTGTGTTTAAAATACTTATTGTATAGTTATTATTTTTTCACATATTTATGTTTTTACCAATAATTTATTAATAGTACACTTTCCTAAAACCATTTATTTCATTGCTTTTGTGTAGGAAACGAATACACACTTAATTTTTAATATATATATATATATATATATATATATATATATATATATATATATATATATTGTACATAAAAATTATCACGTGATATCTAGCATGACCATCAAATATACAGGTTTTAAAAGGGGTAGACGGGTGGTCTGGGACACCCTGTATAAGAGTCAATTATTTTTATCACGTTTTTGAATAAAAGTTTAACTTTTACAAAATAATATTTTGGTAGAGCCCCATACCTGGCACTGTGTCTCGGAAACTAGACATACGATCGTTTTGGGTTAAGAACTTTTGATGAGGATATCGAGATCTAAAACATACTAAAATTTTATCAAAATCGTGGATTTTTTAGAATCTTATTTAAAGTGTGCATGCTCTTTTCACATAAGTGTTAATATTTTTTCAAGAGGCAACCGCGTGCAAGTGTTACAAAGTGACTTTCTCATGAGTAATATTCATTATTTAACAAAATACCACCCTGTATTCGATAATACCTGAAAGCACCGTTCAGAGGCTCTTTTTCACCCAGATTTTCCGGGGTATGATCGAAGCATTTTTTACTGTTAGGTATACTTATTATTTTGGTTAGCCTAGAACAGGGGACAATATGATTTTTTTAGTGGGTTTGCATATTTTGGATAGATTATATATGTATGCATACATATTCAATAGGTGGCCATACACACAGAGGTTGATCCGCCGGTTTGGAACGGTACAGATAAGTCTGACCGTTTTGTCCGCAACGATTTAAAACTGCTGCAGTCCACTAACACAAAAAGAAATCTTTCAAATCGATCCTTCATATCGGTCTGTGGCAGACATAACCGCGTGTTAGTGGGCAAAAACTCAAGATTTATCTGCCGGTTAAACCAAAACTGTGGAATTTCGTCAAGTCGAAAGTTTTATGCGGCACGGTATTTTAAGCATAGTGTATGTAAAATGTTTCGTGCTAAAAAGAAGCAGGCTCTGTGTATGGGAATGATTATTAATAAGAAAATAATGCGTAGTGGTGTAAAAAGGAGACGTTCCAAGTGGGTTAAAAGTTATTTGCTTAAGAGGAAACTATTTAGCCATGACCTTCTATTAAAAGAGTTAAAAGAAAATGATTCAGACGATTTTAAAAATTATTTAAGAATGGATATTAAGACGTATGACCTTTTATTAAATTTGGTAAGAGAGAATCTTACGAAACAAGATACCCAAATGAGAGAAGCCATTGGACCAGAACAGTAATTAAATGCTGCCCTTTGTTTCCTTGCCACGGGAAGATCATATGAAGATCTGAAATTTTCAGTGGGAATTTTTGCACAGGCACTTGGTTATATCATTCCGGAAACATGTGCCATAATATTCAATAAATTAGAGAGACTATATGAAGGTAAAAAAATATATTAATTCTTAAGCAAGTTGTGTAACGCCATGAACATTTTAAATTCTAAATCTACCTAACTTAAAAAATAATAATAAATGAATATGTGCCCATAAGGCAAAGTATTGATATTCTAACTTTGGAGGAAAACGGTCTATTATCCCTGGCACAGTGTAAACCGACAGACAAGTCTGCGCCGGTTAAAATATCGTGAACGCGGAACCCAAAAGTTTCGCCCGCCGGTCTGAACTCACAGATAAATCTGTGACGGCTATAACTGGCGCGTGGAATGTCCACTAATTGAAAGACAAATCCGCCAGTTTGAACCGCGTCGTTCCAAACCGGCGGATCAACCTCTGTGTGTATGGCCAGCTATTTAATTCCTGAAAACATATAATTTTTGTATAATTCGCTATAAATCACAAGTCCGAACATGTCATGTCTGACTTTGTACAAGCGCGGATCTGGACCAAAATCTAGGAGTAGAGTAGTCCAGTCCACGATAAAATTATTTGTAATATATATATATTTGTTAGGGGGGGTATTCCTCCTGTTTTCCGCTTAATTATTAACAAAAAGTGCATATTTTTTTAGGAGGGGGGGGGGGGTAATTACTATGTTACCACATCCGCGCTTGACTTTGTACCTAGTGGCTCGGATTTTTTTGTGATGTTTATAATTTAAATGCTTCCAATCCCCATCCCTCTAGATAGTAAGTTTAAACTGTTTCTATTTCTATTTGTAGGTTATCTATGGTTTCGCTCTTTCTTCGATTGACGCGTTCAATCAAAGCGTTTTCATCAATCACTCTTAGTGTCGGTATTCTGGTCCCTACTTCTACTAAAATCGCCAGATTATTCCGGGTTTAAGTTCGACGGCAATAGTGGAAATATTATACGTATCAATCAAAGATTTGGGATTTTCGGCTATTCATTGCATGTACTAAGTTATGATTGCATCGTTATTAGGGGAATTTTGAGAAAAAATAAGCTTTTAAAGGATCAAAATTATGTATGGGTAATAAATAAAAACCATTCCTTTTTAGAAAACGCATTTTTACAGTTAGAAATGTCACATGGAAGGTGCTTTATATTTCCATAACTTTAAAAAAATAATTTAACAAACTAAAAAAAAAATCGATGTCAGAAATAGTGAGGATTTCGAACATTCATCCTATTTAAATTGTACGCCACTGAATAATTAAATTATAAAAAAAACTACTGTGATCAAACGCAATCATTCCAATAACATCATAATTATATTTGCTTAAAAATTATTGTTAAAACAAAAGTGAAAGTATACGTCGCATTTAAAAAAAAAAAACATTGAAATCCTAAAAAGCTTACAGATTTAAAGTGTTTTGTGAAAAACTTGATCAATTGATTTTTAACATATACAGTGTGTCCACGTAAGTTGGCGGCATATGGGAAACTTTTTTATTATTAGCTTTACGAAAAAAAGTTATTCTTCATAAAAAGTTCTGCATGGTCCAAAACCTAAAATGCAACCATCAGATGTTAAATTCTTTTAGTCATATTACGAGGTTTGTCAAAAAATGTGATTTTTGTTCCAGAGTAAAGTACGTTTCTTTTTGACAATATCGAAAATTGTTATAAAGAAAAGATGTTTAGAATTAAAAATAGCTTTCAAATATTCAACATTGTTTATTTACATTAAAAAAATATTTTTTTCAACATTTTCTCTGAGATTACGTTGGAAATTTAAGTTTGCACATTAATGCATAATTAATCTAGGATGCAAATAATAATAATGTAAATAAACAATGTTGAATATTTGAAAGCTATTTTTAATTCTAAACATCTTTTCTTTATAACAATTTTCGATATTGTCAAAACGAACGGTATTTTACTCTAGAGCAAAAATCACATTTTTTGACAAACCTCGTAATAAGATTAAAAAATTTAACATCTGATGGTTGCATTTTAGGATTTGGACCATGCAGAACTTTTTATGAAGAATAACTTTTTTTCGTAAAGCTAATAATAAAAAAGTTTCCCATATGCCGCCAACTTACGTGGACACACTGTATACATATCCATATGGCTCGTTCGGGTGTTTTCTAAAACATAGGAAAAAATTTAAAAATTTCACGTTTTTTTTTTGATAGTTGATTCTTTAAAATATCGTTTTTTAAATAAATATTAGCTCACACATATACTATACTATAGTAGTGTGAGCTATGGTGATCCTAATTTTTTCGAGAAAAAAAAAGTTGCTCCGATTTCAAAAATTTTTATATATCTTTGCGTTTCAGATGATTTTGAAACTTTTTTGTTGCGCCGTCTGTCTGTCTGTCTGTCTGTCTGTATGTCTGTCTGTCTGTCTGTAACGACCAACGCACATAACTCAAAAACCGCTTGGCCGATTTTAATGAAATTTGGTACCTAGGCTGGGTTTTGGGCCGAGATGGTCCCATTTAAAAATGAACAAAATCCAGCGAACACAAACCAAGTAAAAGGGTGGGGGTATATTTCAAAAATTGGAGTTTAAGTGAAAATATGGCGTTTGTGATATCAAACGAAAGGTAATTGAGTCTGGAGTTAAAAAAAAACATTTTAGTTTTTAAAAAAAGGGTTCATTTGAAAAATTAGAGTTTAAGTCAAAACATGGCTTGTGTGGTATCAAACGAAAGGTAATTGAGTCTGGAGTTCAATAAAATATACTTCAGTTTTTAGTTATATTAGCTTTCAAGTAGATACACTAAAACTATAGTACCCAGTGTGAGCTTATGTGCCCATAGATTGGCAGAGTATTTTTTTATAATTGGAACGCCACTGATTGTAACGAAATATTGATAGGTCCAATTTTTTAGTTTGAATATTTAACCTAACATGTTATATATGCATAACAAACAATCATTTATCACTTTTCAAAACAGGTAGAAATAACTTGTAATAATTTTTTGTGAAAAATGCAGAAAAGCTGAAAACTCAAAATTTGGACCCCGATATCTTAGAAACCCTAGGTTGGACGACGGTGGAGTAATAATAACTTTTTATCAGGGCATCAAGACCTACATCATACTAAAATTTAAATTCGACTGAAAACCAGCGCCCATAAGCCTTGGGCGGGATCCTTTCCTTTAAGCTCCCAACATTTATACTGCGGTACCTACTGTAACATTTTTTTTTTATAGAAATAAACACGAAAATATTTTATCTTAAAAGTTTTAGCGGGTTTACCATAGCAGAAACACACACAAAATAATAAATATAAACTTTTTTCCGAGTCACGGTGATCAATAATCATTTTATGAAACTTTTTTGTTGTTGGGTTAGTTATTAGCAACGCAATTTTCGGGAATAAAAATAGAAAGAGGGGAGGTGAAAGTGCATGACTTTCAAAAAATGTAAAAGTATTTTTGGGGGCAAAATAATTATGAAAAGGCAGTTAATTAATTTTTTAACGCCGCCAAATTAGTATAATATAAAGCACCCCAAATAACAAAAACGGGTCGCGGAAATTTCTTCGAAAAATTTTCTTCGAATTTTTTTATTCGAACGGAAAATTGTTTGGTAAAACATTTTCTTCGAAAGTCATTTTGTTCGAACGGAAATTTGTTCGAAAACAGTTTGTTCGAACGGAAATTGGTTCGAAAACAGTTTCTTGGAACGGTAATTGGTTCGAAAACATTTTCTTCGAACGGAAATTTGTTCGAAAACATTTTGTTCGAACGGAAATTTGTTTGAAAACATTTTGTTCGATCGGAAATTTGTTCGAAAACATTTTGTTCGAACGAAAATTTTTTCGAAAAAATTTGTTCAAACGGAAATTTCTTCGAAAACGTTTTCTTCGAACGGATATTCATTCGAAAACATTTTGTTCATTAAAAACAGCAACTATTTGACTAAGGGGTCTCTTTCTAACATATTTTTTTAAACAACTTCTTTCGCGGGATCCAAGAGGGTGTGAAACAAAACTGAATCGAATCAAAGTATCGGTTTAGTTCGGTTTGGTTTCACAACCTCTAGGATGCTGTTTTTAATCAACAAAATGTTTTCGAACGAATTTCCATTCGAAGAAAACGTTTTCGAACAAATTTCCGTTTGAACAAATTTTTTTCGAACAAATTTCCATTCGAACAAAATTTTTTCGAACAAATATCCTTTCGAACAAAATGTTTTCGAACAAATTTCCGTTCGAAAAAAATGTTTTTGAATAAATTTCCCTTCGAAAAAACTGTTTTCGAACAAATTTCCGTTTGAAGAAACTGTTTTCGAAAATATTATCTAAATCCTTTAAAAAAGGAGTAAAATCATACAAAAACATTTCAGGTAAAAAAAGCCAAATACGTAAAAATTATATTTGAAGGAAGTTCACGAGGTAAAAAGTCTTAACAAAAAAGTTTCACGGGCAAGTCCTCAGAGGTAAAGGTAGCTCGGGGACGCGTTTCGGCCTCATTAGGCCTCATTCAGCCCGAGCATAACCATAAAATAAAAGGATATGAAATGATGATGTGGGTATCTGAAAAAGAAATATGAAATATGGTGTTTACTGAGGAGAGACCAACTGTCAATTTGCAGCTTCGGTCAGGGTTGCCTCGGTTTTGAGGCTAATTTTGACGTCGCGACACAGACAGATAAAATCTGCTCCCAGTAAACAGCCTGTGCCCTGGATTTTTTTAAATTTGAAGGAAGTTCACGAGGTATAAAGTCTTAACAAAAAAGTTTCACGGGCAAGTCCTCAGAGGTAAAGGTAGCTCGGGGACGCGTTTCGGCCTCATTAGGCCTCAATCAGCCCGAGCATAACCATAAAATAAAAGGAGATGAAATGACAATGTGGGTAGCTGAAAAAGATATATGAAATATGGTGTTTACTGAGGAGAGACCAACTGTCAATTTGCAGCTTCGGTCAGGGTTGCCTCGGTTTTGAGGCTAATTTTGACGTCGCGACTGAGATAGATATAATCTGCTCCCAGAAAACAGCCTGAGCCCTGGATTTTTTTAAATTTGAAACGCGTCCCCGAGCTACCTTTACCTCTGAGGACTGGCCCGTGAAACTTTTTTGTTAAAAAATGATATTCCGTAAAAACAATTGAGATAAAAGTAAAGCCATGTTCTTAAATTTTAAAATGAAAGGTTCTTACCAGTTCGGAAATATTTTTCTAAACTTGGCTATTACGGCTGCAAATGACTCATAGGAATAGTGCTAAATTGAACATAAAGAAGTTTGGCTATAATAGCAAAGTTTATAAAAGCATTTCCAAACTAGTAAGAACATTTCATTTTAAAATACGTATTGGAGAACTTGGCTTTACTTTTGTCTCAATTATTTTTACCGATTATCATTTTCGCGTACTTGGCGCTTTTTACATAAAAAGTTTTTGTTATTATATGATTTTGTTCAATTAGGGATACAGTGTTGTCAGTTTAGGTTAAATTTGTGGCTCCGGTTCAAAAGAGCGCGATTAAAATTGGGTACATTTTAAACAGCGGTCTCCTTCGAGCGACATTTAAAACAGCGATATGTATCAACAGCGACATATCAAAAGGTCGACAGATTAAAAAAGCGACATAACAAAAAACAGCGATATTTAAAATTGCGACATTTAAACTAGCGATATATCAAAACAGCGATATTCAAAAGAGCGACATTTAGCAAAAACAGCGACATTAAAGCGTCTTAAAAAAATAGCAACAGTTCGACTTGATGCACAGACCTGTAACAGTTCCGTGACTTGATGTTGTCTTAGTGTATCGTGGTTACTATAAGGTGCTATAATGTTTACTAAAATACCGGGTGTGGCAAGTCATAAGACGCTTTTTTTAAATGATTTTTGAATTTTTGCTCTTTTAAATGTAGCTGCTTTGATATGTCGCTCTTTTGAATGTCGCTGTTTTGAAGTGTCGCTGTTTTGAATGTCGCAATTTTGATATGTCGCTGTTTTTATTAGATGTCGCTCTTTTGAATATCGCTGTTTTGATATGTCGCCCTTTTGAATGTCGCTGTTTTAAATGTCGCCGTTTTAAATATCGCTCTTTTGAACCGGTGCCTAAATGTGTCTCCCTAAAAAATTAATTTGCGATATTATTCATGAGTTTGCGTGTATCTATAGAAAATTAGGATAAATAAATATTAAATTTACTGTTGCCGAAAATTATAGTCTCCATATTACAATTTGTCGTAACTATTGACGTAATAATGTAGCCATAAATTTAACCCAAAAATTTTACATGTATGTAGCTAACATTATTTAAGTTTTATTTAATTAATTAGTAATAAATTAATATCTAGTGAACTTTCGGTCGAGTAAACAATTTAAGTAAATAGTGTTTATTCAATTATCGACAATTGAAAAGTATACTTTGTAAATTATTATTAATGATAGAAATAGAACTATAATTTTTATGAATTGGAATTGTTTTTAGCTCATACGAATATGTACTATAACAAAGTAGTGTGAGCTATGATCGTGTCAAAAAGAACAAAAAAATATGCTCCGATTTCAAAAATTTTTATCTATCTTTGCATTTCAGATGATTTTAAAACTTTTTTATCCAGCCGTCTGTCTGTCTGTATGTTTGTGTATCTGTCTGTTTGTCTGTATGTCTCTCTGTAACGACCGACGCGAATAACTCAAAAACTACTTGCCCGATTTTAATTAAATTTGGTACTTATTTTGGGTTTTGGCTCTAGATGTTTGCGAATAAAATCCATCGTGCATAACCCAAAAAAAAGGGTGAGAGCAATTTCCAAAATTAGAGTTCTGGTAAAAATAATACTTGTGTGATACTATATTAAAGGTAACTGTGCATGAAGATAAAAAAATACATTATTGTTTCACAAAATTGTCTTTATTAGAAAAAAAAATTCGGACTTCCATTGTCTTTATTTATTTTAAAACACGACGTTTCGGTTAGTAAGTATCTCTTAACCGTTATCAAGTGTAAACTATTTACAGGGCTTTTACTACTACGAGCCAGCCTAGCTACAGGTTATATACCACATACCTGGCAAAAAGCAAGAATGGTAGTCATACCAAAACCTGGGAAGGACTATCCCCAGGCAAAAGCGTATCGACCAATCACCCTATCATCTCTTGTAATGAAGACGTTCGAGACTCATTGATAAACATGTCAGGGAAACTTTCCTAAAAGGAAAGCCACAATCAATCGGGAAAATCTTGCGAATCTGCCTTACACCAACTGGTGGCAAGGGTAGAATTAGTAAACAAAAAAGAAATTGCTCTAGTGGCATTCCTTGACATAGAAGGAGCATTTGATAGAACCTCCTTTGAATCTATGAACACTGCCCTCTCAAGACACGATATCGACAAAATCATCGGCAGATGGGTAGATGGCATGCTTCGTGGAAAACAGGTACAAGCCACTTTAAGCGGAGACACAATGGAGGTCTCGGTGGCCAAAAGATGCCCACAGGGAGGGGTATTATCACCCCTACTGTGGGATTTGGTTGTAGATGAACTCCTAAATGAACTCAGCAATAAAAGCATTTACACCAAGGGGTATGCTGATGACATTGCTTATAGTGGGGAAAAATCAACAATTAATATCAGGGCAAATGCAAGAAGCCCTAAAAATCGTTGAAGATTGGTGTAAGAGGGTAAAACTCAATGTCAATCCTTTTACGAGAAAAACAAAGTTAGAAGGGCTTACATCCCCCATTTTCTTTAATAAACAGCTACAATTTGCCCAGGAGGTCAAGTATCTAGGAGTTATACTGGATGCTAAATTAACCTGGAATTCATAAATTGCCTATGCCGTTAATAAGAGCAAAAGGGCGCTAATGGCCACCAGAAGAGCTGTAGGGAAAACTTGCGGACTGAAACCACATATAACTAACTGGTTATATACACTGGTAGTAAAATCCAAACTAACCTACGGCGCCACAGTATGGTGGCCAAAAGTTGAACAAAACAAAGCCAAACTAAACTCCAAAGGCTTGCATGTCTCTTCATAACCGGAGCAATGGGCACCACCCCAACTGCTGCTATGGAGACCATTCTAAACCCCCTCTCTTGACATAGTCATAAAAGCGGAGGCAAGAATGGGAGCATATAAATTATTATCCAATGACAACTGGTTCCCGGGAAGTGAATCGGGTCACACCAAAATAACGAGCATCATTACCGATCCGAGAGTGACATCATGACTCCGCTAATCAATACGAATAAGTCGTTTAAAACCCAGCTAGATTGGGAAATCAAAAAAACACACTTCTCCAGGAAGGAAAGTTGGTTTGGTACACCAACGGATCCAAAATGGATAGTGGGTCAGGAGCAGGAGTATATGGCTTAGCCCCTAGATTAAACTGGTTTACATCTTTGCGGGAAAATCTCAACAAGGATATCACAATCTTCACAGATAGCTAAGCAGCAATTAAAGCTCTAGCGAGTCAACAAACTACCTCTAAGTTAGTCTGGAACTGTCTGCAATCCTTATTAACCCTGGCAAAACACAACAAGGTTACACCTGCGTGGGTGTCAGGGCACACGGGGGTTCCAGGCAATGAAAAGGCAGATTCACTTGCTAGAAAAGGATCTAAAAAACCATTCGTAGGGCCAGAACCTGCGTTTGGAATTTCAAAAACCTTGGTACGTGGCTCTCATCAAACGATGGACAAGTGAGGAACATCGAAACCACTGGCAACCATTACCAAGGCTAAACCACAGTAAGAAAATGGTGGCATCGCGATTACCCTCACTCACCTGTGAACTACTAAAACTCAATAGAAAACACATCGGGCAGGTAACGGGACTTATAACCGGTCACCGCACACTGAGAAAACATATGCATAGAATGGGAATCTACAGAGATGAGCCCATATGCAGACTTTGTGACGAAGACGACGAAACAGCCTCTCACATAACATTTGAGTGCCCAGCACTGACCTTCTGCAGAACAGAACAAAAATCCTCCTGGAGGAAAACTGTCAGAGAAACCTAGTAAAGGGGCTGCTGCTCTTAGCGAGGTCGTCAAGCCTCCAAACCTAGAGAAAACCAGCTAGCAGGAGATACAATAAACTCAATACCTGCAGTGTCGGGAACTCCTAAACCCTATTCCTGCTGGCGGAACTAATCAATCAATCAATCAAGCTCAAGCTGCACGCCACTGCCTATCTACAAATTTTCATTATAAGATATCACCCGAAGAGGGCCATATACACATAATTTCAGTAATGATTAGCTTGCTGTACACAGTGTGTGTTTCGATGGGATTAAATGGGAAAGTTGGTTATTAATATTTTAAAAGAGATATCGATCTGCGGATTTTTTTAAAGCTTTTAAAAATAGTGCTGTTGTTCAGTCGGATGTTTGCCATACACTTTAAATTTTCAGTGAAGGGCGGACCTGGAGGAATATTACACTCTGAATTGCTCAAATATGGATCAGAGAAACTACTAGAAAATCTCATATATATTATCAATGCATAAACGGACATCCAGCGCCTGCTGATTGGAAAAAAGCATTCATATCCTCAATGTATAAAAAAGGAAACAAGTTGTATTGCAACAATTACAGAGGAATTTCACTTTAAATTTTATTATAGGGGGCTTTTTGAAAAGATTTCAAATTTAGAAAACTATTAGATCTGCTTGCTGATTTTACAAGATATTTTAATTCTGTTGGTCATAATGACAAAATAATAAAATTTTCAAAACTTTGTTTTTGTAACATTTAAAAATTATTTTCTGCCTTTTAATAAGGGATGTCAAAAACCAAAGGTCATGTCCAAATTTTGCCAACGTCATTTTTTGCCAAATGAGAAGCTTTTTACACAATTTAAATATCTTGCAAAATAAGCAAGGTCCAAGTATTCAACTATTAAACTGAATGTCATCTGTCACGTTTAGTTTTTGAGATAGTACATACGGCTTTTATGTCTAGGAAGACTGGGTAAGAATTTAATGCTGTCTAAATCCACTTATTGTCAATATTAATTTTCTTGACAGAAATTTTGGATTTTATACACATAAATATAATTTTTGATAGGTTTTTGTTATGATCAAAAAATTTACATGCGGCCGTCTTCTTAGGGACGGCAGAGATGATTTCTCTACTTCGTGGTTTCTGTATCCGTCGCTGGAATAGAGGAAGTAAAAACATAAAACAGAGCCAAACAAATATGTCAAACTGTCAGACCGAAAGGGAAAATGCACAGAAAAAGCTTTCCATTCGTTTTTGCAGTCGCTTTCAAGCACAAATTTGTCGGGTTTTGGGGGAAAATCTTGCAATTCTCAGTCGGTAATTTAATTTGGCGGCTGATTTATGTGTCTTTTCCACTTTTACTCATCGAATATTTGGAAAAGTTCATTTGCAAATTATCACTATACGCCTATGGATTTATTACCCTTGCTATTAGCACAAACAAAACAAAATAAATCTAATAAGATATTAAAAAATTCAACTTTGGCTCAGAAATGTTAATTAATACGAGCCATTTATATAGCACGACTAAAGATATTTTAGTTTATTTATAAAAATCAGAGTTTAGAAGAAGTACATGAAGAGGAAGTAATTATCGAAAATGAAATGATAAAGAATAGTATTAAAAAGTTTAAATTCGGAAAAGCGGACCTGGGGGAATATTATACCCTGAAATGCTCAAAAATGGACCAGTACTCTAACTAGATTGTACGGTAGAATTCTTAGAGATTTAATAGAGAATGCTTTTCATAAACAAGAAGAAGGTTAAATTGGGTTTCGTGCATGCAGATCTAGTAGTTATAATACTTTTTGTCTTAAACAAGTAATTGAGAAAAAGAGTGCCGAAAATATAGAGATTCATGTTACCTTTGTGGACCTACAAAAAGCATATGATACCGTTCAAGTAGAAAAATTATGGACGGTGTTAGAACAAACTAATATCAATCATACATACACAAAAGCAATAAAAGAACTACAAAAAGGGTCAAAATCTAAAATTTAAATTGGAAATCGACTTACAAAAGAATTCCTGGTAACGAAAGGGTTAAGACAGGGATGTTGTATATAACTATTTTTAATATATATATCGCAGTAGCTCTAAAAAACTGAAAACGTAAAGTACACAACAACCTACCGACCGATTTTCCATATACACACTACAGTTTGCTGACGACCAAGTAATTATAGCTAAGGATAAAGAAGACATGACAGGAAACGTGGACAAGACATAGTACTTATGTATTGAAACAAATCAAGTAAGTTAGAAGTAGACAATGGACAATAACTTTATGCAATAAGTATGTGAGACTGTAAAGAACTGGAAAAAAGTATGGTAAAAACAAAAAAGATTATTGAATCTCTTAACAGTATTTTATGGAGCCGAGGGATAAAAAAGAATGTAAAATTTAACATACATAAAACAATGGTGAAAAGTACGCTGTTGTATGGAATAGAGACTTGCGTATCAGAAAAATACATAACAAAAATGATAAGTGTCGAACTGGAGGCAATATGAAGATCAATGAGAATATCAAGGACAGATCATATCAGAAATGAGATCATAAAAGAAAAAATGGGAATCGAGGGCATAACGGATGACATCACTAAAACACAACTGATATGGTACGGCCATGTAAAACGGATGAATGATGAAAGATTATCAAAGCAGGTCCTAGAAGGGCAACCAATGGGGCGCAAAGAAAACTGGAATGGCATCAGTCAATCAAAAGATCAATAAGTCAAAAAAAAAGACAGAAGATGATTGTCAGGATCGAAGAAGGTGGAGAATAGGCGTCGGACAACGTAGAAAAACATTCTAAAAGGACATAGTATTAGTAGAGTTTCGTAAAGTTAGACCCCATATCCCCATGACTTGAAGTTACCCAAAAGAACAGTATTTTTGGTGAGTGGAAAAAAGAGAGAGTGGCTTGTTTCCGTTATAAGCGGGCGCGGCTCGGCCAGTAGTTTTTTATCTTGTCAAATCTCGAATATAATTTTTACATAATTAAATAATTTTATTCTTTTAAATTAGTTTTAAAATTTAGAGGAAAAGAGAACTTTTTTTGTCCTAAACACACTCAATATGTATTCCTATTCTAGAATTTATACACTTATATTCTCAATTTGAGTTTTATACTGCCCCGTTAGTTAAAAGACGCAATAACATAGGGCAACAATGCATTTTTGCCGCCTTTTAAGTTACGGGAGCAGTACCTATATATAAGGCGGTTCGGTTCGGTTCGGTTCGGTTCTAGACCTGCAATAATATTGCACAAATATTTTTTTTGCGAAATATTATTGAATCACCCCTTGCAAATAACGATTAATATTTTCGGACCCCTCATACCACATAAAGTCTTCCGTGTTCGAAATATCTGACCAAGACTTCGCTGCTGTGTTTGGTTCAAAACTGGTCAAAAGATTGGTTTAAAAAAAGGCAAAAATACACTCACGAACATCTTCAACATTTGAACAAAGAATGTTGACTAAGAAATATTGCACCCTATTAACTCTATACGGCTTAAAAAACATTGCGCAATAAAAAATAAACCGGTTTAATCTTTTGCTCAATTGTTGTTCAATATGAACCGAACCGAACCGAACCAATAATAATGCGCAATCCGTAATATTGTGCAATATTATTGACCGTCTAACGCAAGCAAAGCAAAAAATGCATTAAACAGTATAGGGGGAGTGCAGTGCGTAATTTATTGTTTCCAATTAAAATTGTTTCGGTTATTTAATTTGGATATATTAGCCGAGATATATCACATATAATAGCGGGCTATATAGGCGTAACAAAGGACATGACGTTTTTTAACAAGTACGCATACAAGGAGGGGAAAGCTTGGGAATACCAAACACGTTAACGAAAAATTTTTGATATATCACGGGTAATGAACAAAACACTAAAAAATATACAGATTTGCGTAGAGCTTTAGTTTCTAAAATATGTATTTAGAAAAACAACAGTTTGGCGCCCCTGGCTAAAGAAGGTATTATTTTCGACGAAACTTTTTTTTTCAGATAACGCCGAAAATGTTTTATTTGGGTGTATTTTGACCTATCTTAGCAATATCGTCGTGATGTCTGTCTAGGTGTGTGTGTATGTGTGTATATTAAACCGCTAAACCGATTTTCATAAAATTTTCAGGTAAAATAGTGTTTTGGTCAAAATCCATTAATGCTAATGACAGTTTTTTGACAATTGAAAAATTAAGAAAATGCAAATTTTTTAACGTAGCATCAATAGGCGGTTTTCGGAATATAGTAGAATACATTTTGCTCAATAACTTGTTGTAAGAGCTTTAGTTTCTGAGATATTTACAAAAAGCTTTGTTAGATGCTGATATATCATATCACTTCACTTGAAGTGTGTTAACAGGCTAGCTAGGAGGGTATTAAATCCGTAATGGATTAATTAATTTTTCTAAAAATTTACTCCTTTGTGGTAATTTTTTCAGGTTACTAATGTTTCTAAAATTACTGCCTTTATTTTTTTTTGTTTTATCTGCAGCATGTCTTTTTCCGAAATGGAGTCAAATCTATAAAATATTCTGCTGATACTTCTAGTTTGTTGGATGTTATCCTCGTTTCAAATGATAACCTTGTGACATCCGAGGTAGAACATATACAAATGCATAATGAAACTGACCATCAACTGATTGCTTGTGAGTTAAGTATTAAAATACCAAAGCTCATACCAAAACTGGTCACGTATAGAGACTTTAAACATCTCAATCTAGTCAAATTTAACAAAGATTTGAAAAATATGAATTGGGCAAAAATTTTGGATGCAACTACCGTAGAGGAAAAGGTCTCTATATTAAACCAATATATAAAAGTTATTTTCGATATACATGCACCTTTAGTAACACGGAAGGTTACAAAGCCTAGGTCACCATGGTTTACGGATGTTCTAAAAATTATGAAAAATGAGAGAAATAAACTTTTTTCAGTTTACAAAAGAACTTTAACGCTGGAATCCTGGGAAAACTATAGGCGTTTGAAAAACATGTTTATTACAGCATGTCGATCAGAAAAAAAAGCCTATTTAAATCAAATTCAAAAAACTGGTTCCAGCAAGCAGCTATGGAATACTCTTAATGACTTAAATATCTATTGCAAAAAAAGAACTGTTGACTTGCCTGAGATATTAAAAAATCCTGAAGCAATTAATAATTATTTTATTTCTGCAATACAAAAAATTAACAGCACTGTAAACCCTGAAACATTAGCCAGGTTCAAGGACAATCATTACTCAGATAACATTAGTTTTTCGTTTAAGGAAATTTCTGAACAAGAAGTCATAGCTGCAGTTTATTCTGTCAAGTCAAATGCTTCAGGGATCGATGGTTGCAATTTGGAAATGGTAAAGCTTTGTAGTCCTGTAGTGTCATTTTTCCTGACTGATATTTTTAACACCTGTATTAGAACAGGTCACTATCCAGATTCTTGGAAACTTGCACTGGTGCTTCCTCGACCTAAAATAAACAACCCTCAAAATATTTCTGATTTAAGGCCTATAAGCCTATTACCGATATTTTCCAAAATTTTTGAAAAATTGTTACACAAACAAATACAGTCTTATTTAAATGAGAATGACTTAATCAAAAATCATCAATCAGGTTTTAGGCAGGGCTTTAGCACAACTACAGCTTTATCCAATGTACTGGATGATATTTTGAGAGCTACCGATGATGGAAAAGTTACCGTGCTAACATTACTGGACTATAGTAAAGCGTTTGATGTAATAGATCATGGGTTGCTTTGCGCTAAACTAAGATATTACGGATTTCAGGAATTTGCAGAGAAACTGATTCAAAATTATCTAACAACTCGAAAGCAGGCAGTCAAAGTAGACGGAAAGCAATCAACATTTGTCGATGTCATGAAGGGGGTCCCGCAGGGCTCAATCTTGGGACCGTTGTTGTTTATAATCTTCACAATGGATTTGCCAAAAGAAGTGTGCTCGGATACTGATGAAGAAAATCCCGAACTACATCAATTCGCAGATGATACACAGGTTTCGTATAGTTTTCTCGCCTGTGATATACAAAAAGCACAAAATACTATAAACGGCACATTGCAGCGGATATTGGATTATTCGAATGACAATGGTCTTAGGATGAACCCAGATAAAACGATTTCCGTTTGCTTTGGAAGCAAAGCATTAGACATTGGGAAACGTATAAAATTATCAATTAATAATGTACCCATCGAAATAAAAACAGAAACAAAAAATCTCGGGTTGGTTTTTGACAGTTCTTTAAGATTTAAAACGCACGTAAATCAAGTTGTCCAAAAAAGCTATTTCTCTTTAAGAAACTTGTACAAAAGCAGGCACCTTTTAAACGAAAAAATTAAAAAGAACCTATGTGACGCACTGGTGTTAAGCTACTGCAACTACTGTTATACAGTCTTCGGTCCATGCCTGGATGAGAATACAAAGCGTAAGCTGCAAAAAATTCAAAACTCTTGCATAAGATATGTTTTTAACTTAAGAGCCAGAGATCATGTTACAAAAAAACTCGATGAGTTGGGCTGGTTGAATATGAAACATAGGCTTAAGTTACAATTTGCATGCTTGGTACAGAAAGTTATTAAATCTAATACACCATCATATCTGCGGGCAAAACTTACACACTGTCACAATGTACATAGTCGAAATACTAGATTCAAAGATAAGTTAAATATTCCAAAACATAGAACTAAGATCTTTGAAAGGTCTTTTTCGTACAATGCTGCCAACATATTTAACTCTATACCACGAGCAATCAGTACTGTAACTCTCACATCCGCAACTTTTAAGTTTAAATATAAAAAAACATTACTGGCGTTGCAAAAAGGTTAGGTATTAGGCTGGAACTAAAATTTATAAAGAAATTCTCTTTTTTTGATTTTTCTTTGAGATTTTTATTTTTATTTTTTGTAATACTGTATTAGGATAACAATGTAAAATTTAAACCTCAGTTAACAGAAGCTTCACGCTTAACTTCGCTGAGTATAAAATAAAGTCCTTTTTATTTATTTTATTTATTTATTTATAAATCTATTAATTAAAATTTACCAGTAGCTTTTGAAATTTTGCAAAAAAAAATTTTCTGAAATTTTTAAATTTTCCTAAACTTTTTGCCTTCGGGACAATGTATTTCAATCTTCTATTTTTTTCTTATTTTTCAATGTTAAGCCATCACACCCCCTCCTGTAGTTGTATTTTTAGCATTCTATATAGATATTCAGCCTGGATAGCAACAACTACTACGCTTCATGGATAGCCAGATTTAGTTCTTATTTCTTTTCACAAAGAAAAAAAATTAGCGTCTTCTCGACTGAAGTCTTTAGTGTCGCCGGTTTTATTTAGGATATGTTTCGAGTCTAAAGAGACCCATCATCAGCTGAAACAAGGTAAACAAAGAAGTGTAACTACATCCGAAGCAATTTTCGATACATATTATATGGGTCATTCTAAAAATTTGGGACAATATGAGGGGTAAAAGTGTAATCGACCAAAGTTATGAATATTAACACTCTTTTTAATTTACTTGCATGGGATATCGCTTTCTGATAATGTTTAGGTGTGTGGCCAAAAATCTATGTCAAAATTTGAAATATTATTGATAAAAAAGAAAAATTTGTGTCCACGGAGTGGAATGGTTTCTCCACGGAGTTGAAATTTCATGTAGTTTAGAATTAATTTAACTTTAAAAAAATTCTAAAACTAAAATTTTCGCATGGTATGTTACTAAAAATGCTGTATTAAGAAGAGAGAAAATAAAACATGGGGGTAAGCTTACTTTTTTAAAGAAAAGAAAGGTTTTCTGTTTTAGTATATAAACAAAGAAACAACAAACTCGTATTTAAAAAAAACAGGTTTTAAATAACTTAGTTTAAAAATGTATGAAATACATAAAAAAACGCTAAACAGAGGATAATTTATTTTAATAATTTTGCATGCATAACCGTCGTCGCTGTCGTCGCATACAGAACAAGTAAAAAACGCGTTCTGGCTCCCCTTATTGCACTTGCTACAGATCCATTTAAGACAATTTAGGCATTGAATCCATTCAAGATTAGTATTATGTTTAGATTTGCTGTTGGGCTAAGTACTATATCATATTTTGAGTTATCTTCTTTATGTTGTTGCTTATCAGTTTTTCGAGATTTAGTCTGTTAAGTATCACTTTTGTTTCTTACTTTTTTTGGAGGTAATCACATCGTTTTTACCTGGATGTGCATTTCATAAACTGTCTTTTAGCCTTATAGCTTTTGTTCATATTCATAAAATTGGTAAATAGTTGTTTTCTTAAAACTTCTGACTTCCGAAGAAACGGTTTGATCTTTTAACAAATTTTTGGTGTTTGTTAATGGGGAATTTTTCTATTATAATTATTATTATTCTATGTAGTCTTGTTTTGTACCGCTGCGTTAATTTTTTGTCCCAAGAAGCCTAATTTTGCCTTGTTTTTGCCGCTTGTAATATCTTTGTCTTTTCTCCTGCTTTGCCATTTCATATTGCTGACAATCTTTTTTTTGCTGTCTTCGCTTTTCTAAGTCCCCCTTTGGTTTCGCCATATATTTGCTAAAACAAAAATCTATGTAAAAATAATTAATTTTTATGACCGGTTTACCAGCGGCGTAGCGTGGGGGGGGCGCGGGGGGTTCGTCGCCCCCCCCGCCCCGAGGGTAGTGGCGCCCCATAGGTGGGAGAGGCGCCCTTGTGTCGTATCGGCCGCTCCCTCATATATGATTACCTTTTTTTTTGTTTTTTACTTGCAAGATTGCGTCAGAGACGCCTTTGTGAGTTAGCGGCCGCCCTCTGACATATGATGACCTTTTTTTTTTTTTTGGAGACGGCGCGGTTCAAATTTCTAAGGCGCGGTTCAAATTTCTACGGCGCGGTTCTTTTGGTAGCAAGATATGTGGGAGGCGCCTTTTTGGACCTTTTGTTTTTTTTTTGTTTGCCGTAAGATTTTTCATCAGTTTTCAGAGGCGCCCTTTGTAGCTGTCGCCCCCCCCGCCCTTTCGGGCACGCTACGCCGCTGCGGTTTACTATTATAGTCTAAAATCAGAATGCAGCATGAGTAAATTATTTGTTGATTTTCTCACAAGCACGAAAACAAGAACAGAAATCCTGTATTTAGTGCAAAAATGTATACGTTTTTAAAGTTTATTTTTGCTGTTATTTTAAATAAATACAAAGTTATATAGCTAAATATTAACCCACCCTAGGTGATGACCCTTCAACCCCAGTACAAGTAATTAACAAATACTAGCAATTAACTTAAGTTCAAGCGTCTTCTAAGGTTAAAAAACACTTATTATTTCTACTCCATAGACACCAATCTACTCCATAGACTTATAAATGTCCATGGAGCAGAAGTCCATGGAGTAGAATTTTTTTGGAAAAAAATAGTTATATATTCGCGAAACAAAAAAAGCTGTACTAATTGGCGTGTAAGATTAAAATGCCAACAAATGGTCAACTAAACGCATATTTTTTTAAACAATTTAACTTTGCTAAAAAATTTTAAACGCGTCCATGGAGTAGAAAACAATAAAAATACGTACCTGCCAACGAGCACTACGACAATCATGACGACCAATCCGCACAAAATTGAGCAATGCTATCATATCGAACGACAAAACCAAACTAAAACGCAAGTGTCAAATAGTCCAGGCGCGCTTAATAATCTAGTACCAACCCTTGGCGGCAAAATTCTCCCAGGTCCACGTAGTAGAATTCAAATGTAGGTACAGACTTTTCTTAATAATTTTTAATAACTATTTTTAGTAAATATTTGTTTTTGGCTATAGTATAATACTTATTGACATTTATTCTTTTGATGTAAATGGCTGTGTGTAAAACCCGAAAAAAAATAGGTTTTTTTAAATAAAGCAATATTTTAGGCAAAACGTGATGGTTACAGTCCATGGAGCGGAATTTTGATGCCTTTGGGCTGTTTTTAAAAATATTTTTAAACTGAAAACAAATAATTTAATAAAGGATCCTAACAAAAGGCATTTTATATTATTACCTAAAAATTATAGATTAATAAAGAGTATTCTTGTTTTAATAATATTGGATGGTTACATCAAATTGTCCCAAATTTTGAGAATCATCCATATAGATTTAAACTGGAATAATAAAAATATAGCTATTGAAAGCGATCAAATAATCACCTTCAGGTTTAGTTTAAATCTATATAGAGTGCGTTCGAGTAGACAACTCGGGCGCTCCGAGGTCCATTTTTCCGTTCGAGTTGACGCTCGGAGCACGCCCTTTTGCGTTCGAGATGACACCCAGCGAAACCTCGGGGCACGCTCGATATGACCCGAGCTTGAGGATGGAGAAAAGCGGGCGTATTACATAACCCTACTTTTTTATACTTTTAAACTTTTGTTTACATTTTTTACGACTGCTTTCTTACTGTTTTTTTGTCAAATAAAATACATGGACGCATTTCAGTTTGCTGTAGAATTATGTTTCCAAGATTCTGAGGAGAAAGAAGAAGACTACCAGGGTGCTCCAAATTTGCCGCGATGCGGAGCGCTAAGATTTATCCGCGATTGCCCAGTGAGGCTTTAACCATCGGCCAGCCAGCGGCTCTCTAACCAAATTCTGGTGGGTAATGGCAAAGGGGAGACTATAAATAAGGGTACAGGAAAAAATCGCGTAGGAAAAAAGCGCACAGAAAATATCCACACAGAAAAAGAGCACACACATAAAAAACCACAAACACTAAAAGAGCGCACAGAAAAATTATACCTAAAGTGAGAAGCTTTGGCTAATAAAAAAATCATGAATTAAAATAAAATAAAATAAATAAATTGTCTCAAGTTTGCCCATAAAAACAGGGGACTATATTGACTATTTCCTTCAAAAAAATATTGACCAATAAAATCAATGTGACTGGCAGATTTGGACGAAAAGGGAACGAATTACAGCGATAATTTGCACTAGAGCAAATTATCGGTAATTTGCACTAGAGCAAATTATCGCTGTATTCTTCCATAAAAAGCCCATTTTATTTAAACTCATTTTTCAAACTTTTATCGCTTTCCTTCATTTATGTACAGAGTGATCCAAATTGGACAACGCCCATTTCCAGAGGAGCTAGAAAAAAACTAACATATGTTACGAGCCAGAATTTTGTAAAAAATTAATGCCGAAAACCACACATCGATATCTTGAACTACTTACAAGATATAGGGTAAAAATAAAAGATAATAAAGAAATAATCTGAAAATTATGTTATTTTTATCTGTATAATCCCAGCATAAAACCGCCATCAAAAAAGAAAAACTTGGAAGAGTCCAAATGTGCGAAAAATATCCTATAAATAAACCGCGTGATCAAAGTGTCTTTTTATTCTTCAACAAATTGTAGCCTTGCTACACTCATGTATAAACTTACAGGCGATTTTAATCTAGGGTTTTTTATTTACAAACAGTTTTAAATTGCAAAAATAAACAAAAATTTTCTGCCGAAAATTTAGGGTTAGTAAGTTTGTAACCGGTGAATTAGCTTGTCTAACGAACTGTCACGATCAGCTGTTTTTCGATCCAAGATGGTCGTCATAGGACAAACAAAGCGTATTCCCATAAGCCGCAATGTTAACAAAAACGTAATTTATAAAAAAGGTGAAACGATTTAAGTTACAACAAAGATGCTGTTTTAAGTATTGAAACTTTGTACACATGGGAAAAATGCGTTTTTCTTTAAAAAAATCAATTGAAGCCAGTAAATCTCAAATAAAAAGGACCATGTTTTGTTCAAAAGTCAGGTTATGTTTTTATTTACTTTTGTTTTTTTTTACTTTTTTTCCAGTTGTTTACTCAGTTTGAATCATTATTATTAGTTTCTGTGCTGTTATGAATTGTGGCAGCTGGGGAGAGCTTGATAATGTTAGTTTTGATGGAATGCCAAGTATTTTGACCTTAAAAAATCATCTTGATTTAAATGAACTAGGTATCAGCTCAAAGAAGGGAAAAGAAAGTGGATAAGTGCTCTATTACCTGACTTAATAGAGGATAAATTGAAATATTCGAAAGTTTTTTGTCAGGTTTGTTTTGGATAAATGTGTAACAGCCATTTTGGCAACATTTTCTATTGGGATCTTTTTTTGTGCTTGAGTGGACCTTTTGCAGAAGTGTAACATAGAATTGTGTTAAACTGTAAGAAATATTTCACTATGATTTTTTTACTATTCTAGGCAAGCAACTAGAATACAGCAATGATCATGACTGGGTCTCTCCTGAATGGATTATTATTTCAAAATGGTTGAAAAATTTTAAAAATGGTTGAAAAAAGGGTCCAGAGAAGAAAGAAAAGGAAAACAATATGAGGTTAAAGTGAATAATGAGCTGAACCAAATTTGTACACCATCCTACAGAACTCTTAAATAAACTTTTGGTAGTGTAGCGTCTTGTATAGTGTCGAGTGAAGTCCTGTATTATCAAAGTTTCTTTTTCTTTAATAAATATTTATTTTACAGACCTCAAAACAGTTTAGAATAAACTGGTGAATTTGACAATCTCCCTAACTCAAACCTCTTTTTATCTTAAACTATTTTGGTGCAAATTTTCCTTTATTTCCATGCTTTTTGACACCTAAAACTTGTACACCGTAAAATTCGTATAGTATCTGACTGGACCTACTACAAGTCTTGTTGTGAAATTTCTACGGTACTGTTCTGAGCTTATCACCAAAAAAATTTTTTTATGGCATCATTAATAATAGATGGAAAAAAAAGTAATCTTTGTTGACTTTGATGACCACAAGAAAAACAAATAAGTTCTCTCAGATATTTTTTTCAATTTCTCTCAAAAAACTTGGGTTCTAATACTCCTAATGGATCATATGCTGTTACGCCCAATTGTAGAGTAGAGTATATATTTATTTGCATAAACTTTTAGATACATAATTGAGCAAATATTGTTACAGAAAAACAGTAATAGTAACAGTAGTAATACAACAGCGAATATTGTACTGTTGTAAAATTTGAACAGTACTTACTGTTGTGAGCTGATAAACCTTAGGTTTGACCGTACTTAAGCCCTATGTATTATAGTTCATGGAAAATCATATGGTGATGTACGGTGTGTGAGGCCAATGACAGGGAAAAACTGTGTATTTTAATTTTGCAAGTTTTTTTTTTATATAATGTTTACTTATATTTTTTTAAATAAACATATTTTGTAAAGTACTTATTAAAAGTTTGCTTGACCAACCTCGGTTGGAACTCATATGTGCATATTGACCTGTTGGACTGACCTACCTATAAGTTGTGCCTCTTTTTCATGTCACTACTGGAGGGTTAAAATAATTAACCTTTGTCTAAACCTAAAAATCATAGTGATATATTTTACACAGTTTAACGCTATAGAAGGCCTATTACTTAGCAAAAGGTTTAGTCAAGTACAACAAAAGATCCTAATAGAAAACCTGAATCTGATGAGAAAAGTTTAGTCTATTTCAATTTCGTCTCTGTTAAGTGAGCCTTGAAGTGAGCTCTTTGAATAGAACTACTTTCCCCTACCTTGGGCTGATAGTTCATTGATTCATTGGTCAAAAACCTTTGGGGGCCCGATACCTTTGGGGGGCCCCCAGAGGTCTCATGATGTACTTTATGCTATTTTTTTTGTTTATTCATGAAATATATGGAAAATATCTAAAAATATATGTGGTTTGGGGGGGTCCGGGCCCCTAGCCCCCCGCCCCCTTGGTGCGCCCATGTAATAATTCAAAATAAGTGAAAAAACTAGAAAAAAAGTTAAAAAAAAACAAAATAAACAAAAACATAACCTACTTTTTTGAAGAAAACATGGTCCCTTTTATTTCAGATTTTCTCGCTTTAGTTTAATATTTTTAAGAAAAACGCATTTTTCCCATATGCACAAAGGATCTGTTCTTAAAACGGATTAATTTTTGAGACTACAGCTCTTGTCGTTTTTGTAAAATTTACGTTTTTGTTAACATTACGGCTTATGGGAAATCGGTTTGTTTGTCCTATGGAAGACATCTTAGATTTGATCATATGTTTTGTTAGACAGCCCTATGCCTTTTCCGTTCGCGTTGAACCACGAAAACCAGGGCGTTCTGTCCGTGACGTCACTACGCCCCGCTCGCTCGACGGGTTTTCTATTCGAACGCACTCATAATAGGCACTGAAAATTGCTTGGGATTTAGTTACACTTCTTTGTTTACCTTTTTTCAGCTGATGATGGGTCTCTTTAGACTCGACACATATCGCAAATAAAACAATAATGCCTTTGGTGGAGAAGACGTTGAGTTTTTTCTTTGTAATTTGCAAACTCCACTTTGAGAAATGGACTATTTTTTCAATCTTTTCTTTTTATTGTAGGTGAATTTCGATCTCATAAAACAAAATGAGTACATTCCAAACTACCAAAACCCGTACGAAAACAACATGAACTGTCAAATTCAAACAGTAAGCGCTTCAGTACCGAACAGCCAAATTCCAAACCCAACCCACAGAATGGTCAATGTTGGCAATACTCCAGCAAATAATGTGCAAAAAATGGTAAGAATTTTTTTCACTATATAATTAAGTATATAAATTTTTCGAAAAATTAAAAGAAATCGCCAAAAGTTTTACAAAAAAAAATTAACCTTTTACAAATTTATTATATTTTTATAGATGCTGCTAAACTAACTTATTTTATTTTACCGCAAGCTTAAAAAAAGGTATTAAGTACTGAACAAGAAGAAACATTGGACTTAATAAATTATCTTTTTGTCTCAGTAGAAATAATTAATTTTCTGAAAACAAGCTTAAAAAATTTAAAAGCGTATTACAATTAACTGCCAATATGCGTTTATTTGTTTGCAGAAAATGGTCCATTCCCAATCGCTCTATCAGAAACAATTGAGTTGCAGCAGGAGCCACGCGAGCGACGGAATGACGAATCAAGGCGGCCTTGAAAAAGAGTGGGAGTCTAACGGCATGAATGGCAGTCGCGTGGCTATAAAATCACGAGTGCCATGTTTAGTTACTACCCCAACAAACGCCAACGCGGAAGCTAAAAGAAACAACAAAGGCAAAGTGACTTTAGCCAACAAGAGCAACAAGTCTAAAATTCCTACAAGCATGGATAACCAAGTCAGCAAGCCAAAAGAAAAATCTTCAATGTCGAGACTTTTACCATTTTATACTAACAAAGTGTCGTCAAATAAATCTCAAAATAACAACTCCAATAACCAGTTAAAACACGAACCCTCCTACCAACATTCAACTGCCTACTACCAACAGTCCACCGCGTATTACTTAGGGGTAAACAATATCCAAAATTCAAATTTTAATGCCAATTCCGACAACAAATCAGGTGTAATAAATAATGCGGCAAATCGTGGAAAAAATAGTGCTGCGGTTACTAGTGCACGAAGTTGTGAACCTAGTGCGAACTTGTGCGGTGTTTATTCGGAAACAAAATACGTGTATCAAATCAGTGGGGAAGTTCTTGGAAATAAGATGCAGGCCAGTGCTGCGGCGGCGTTTTTTGCAAGGTAAGATACATCAAACTTTTTAGTCTAGTCATTTTAGGAGTTCACCTGGAAAAAAACAGGTGGATTTTTCTATTTTTATTACTTGTTCTAAAAATCAGTTTTTTGCGATTTTCTCGAAAAAAGTCAAGAGGGTAAAAATACCCAAAATCATTCGGTCTATACTATAAAATTAGGAAAAAAACCTAACCTAACATTTAAAAAATATATTTAAAAAAAAACTATTTGATTTTTTTCTTAATCTGTAGGTAACTTGATTTAACATGTTAATACTTTATAATATCAAGCTTGATCCCCACTTTACCAAAATTCTGTTTTTGTTTTCTTAAAGTTAAACAACTTTAGGTAAATGTTTTGAAAATTTAATTCTTATAAAGTTATTAAGAACTGTACCAGAAACAAAAGCGTAACATCAGAAATTTTTAACTTGTGGTTAGAAGTAATATATTTTCCACATATTTCATGAATAAACACAAAAATAGCATGAAATAAGGCCTCGCCCCCCCCCCCCCCTAAGACATATTCCTGGGTGCGCTACTGGAAGTAGTGTTAAAATACGAGCAAATGTGCACACTTATTTTATTTCAAACTCTAGCTTAACAGGTAATAAAGTTTAATAAACTGAAGTTTTTAGTGTGCATATATATTTGAGGAAAAAATATGATGCAATGACTATTTGGTAAAACTTTATGTACCTATGTTTATAATTTCAAACCCTTAAAAAACCACCCTTAGGTAACATTTATTTTGTTTAAACTCCTTTGTCCCATTAATGTTTAGTGAAATAATATTTTTGATATCAATAGCAGTTTGGCTGGAATTTCAAATATAATCAGTGTGCACTTTTGCACATATTTTATAGCTGTTTCTACCCATAAGTTGTACTTATTTGATTTACAGTTTTTTTTAACCTAATTGTATAAAAATATTTTTTCCAAGTTCCATTGGCAGTCTTGGTATTATTGACCGGACTAACCTTTACTTAAAGTTGTTTAACTTTAAAGAAACAAAAATTAAATTTAAAAATTATTTTAAAACAAATTTACAGAGTGGGAAAAAAATAAAATAAAAGCAAACTTTTTTAAAATATATTCTTTAAAATGTTAGGTTAGGTGTTTTTCTTAATACATTATAGATCGAATGAGTTTGCGCATTTTTTAAAAAAAGTTATTAGTTTTCGAGAAAATCAAAGTAAACTGATTTTTAGAACCTTTGTGGCCTTAAATCTGGCGAAGCTTAAGGGGGATTTTGGCGGGGAATATGTTGGGATGTGTCCCAGATGCTAAGAAATAATTTTTCAAAAATTCTGCTTGCACCTATTTATTACCAAGTTTCAGTTTTTTTTTACCCAATATGACTGGGCTATGTCTACTTTATCTAAAATTGAAGATTACTTTTTGGATTTTAGCTAAAAGTAGCCTATATTTATCACACCTAAATATATGATTTCTTTCGATAACATTCAGCTTGCAGAGTATGGTGATACAGTACTACATAATAAATAAATATATTTGTAACCCTAGAACTAGAAGAAGCAGGGGTTTGGCACTCTATTGTGCATATTTTAAATTTGCTTGTCATTCTTTTATTTAAATAAATTCACTGTAGGACATGCAACCAGCGGCGTAGCGTGGGGGGCGCGGGGGGTTCGTCGCCCCCCCCCCGCCCCGAGGGTAGTGGCGCCCCATAGGTGGCCGAAGCGCCCTCAGCTTTATTAAGCCGGGCCGGTAATGGCCAATTGAGTGGGTGCCAAAAGAAACTAACGACATGAAGACCTTTTTTTTTTTTTGTTTTTTTGGTCGCAAGATTCGTGAGAGGCGCCCTTGTGACTTATCGGCCGCCCCCTCACACATGATGACCTTTTTTTTTTTGGTCGCAAGATTTGTGAGAAGCGCCTTTTTGACCTTTTTGTTTTTTTTGCCACAAGATTTTTCATCAGTTTTCAGAGGCGCCCTTTTTAGCTGTCGCCCCCCCCCTTGCCCTTTCGGGCACGCTACGCCGCTGCATGCAATTTCTACCACGCATCCCCAACTTCTACAGACTGACCTTCAGTGAGAATACTAGAGGTGTGTTGCGATTTTACGAACTGTGACTCGTCTGTCACGGTCTGCTCCAGTCCAAACAAAATAACAGTGATAGTTTGTCACAGTCTGGCACTGTCCAATCCCTCGTGACGCCTTCGGCACCGCAGCATAAAGTTGCGATCACCAGTACCCCAAACAGTTACAGCTGTTTGCCGGCCCGCGCTAACCCCCGGTTTCCACCTATGCATGCCCACCCTGATTCAAAAAACGCATCAGGCAACGCTGCATTTAAAACCGGTCCAAATCTATGGTCCATCACGTGATGCGTTTTTTAAATCGGGGTGGGCATGCATTGGTGGAAACAGGGTCGTGTCAGGACAGCGCAACGAAGGGAATGAACAATTTCACAACAATTTTCTAGTCTGCGTATTTCCTATAGTTGTAGAATTTATATGTATTGGTTAAACTGCTCCAAAAAATCACTGTTATTTGTCACCGTGACACTACTGGAGCAGTCACGTCTTGTCACTGCTCCTCTAACATCGCAGATTGGCCGATCTCTAGAATACAGAGAGGTACAATATTTTGAAACCAAGGTATATCTAAAAAATTGACACGGTGGGTGAGTAACACTGGGACCGTTACAGGTTAAAGACAAAACCTGTTATGACTCTTTTTATGATTCTTTGTTTAAAAATAAGATATAGGCAGGGGAGTGCCTAACGTTTTGGTTGCCTGAGGCAAAGCTGTTCTGTATTTAAAAACAAAGATCCTGCACCCTAGCAACAAGAGTTCGTTTTATGCACTTTAAAGAATAAAAATGTACTTTTAGTCGCTCTTTTGAGGAACTAAATTGATACTTTACAATCCTTCAGAAATTAAAAGCAACAGCAAAAATACAAGTAAGTATACAACACACGAACCTTTGAAGGAGACCTACGTTTGGGCTAAAATATTTTCGGCTTGGGATTAAATGTGCCACTTCAGTCTTTAGGTTTTCAATGTACTATTCTCAGTGGCGCACCCAGGAATATGTCTTGGAGGGGCCCGAGGCCTCTTGGGGGGGGGGGGGGGGCGAAGCCTTATGATGTCGAATTTTAAACTATTTTTTGTGTTTTTTTTTCTGAAATATGTCGAAAATATGTAAAAAAATCTAAGGCTGGGTGCGCCCATGCTATTCTTGTCCGATATCATATAATGATGTTTTTTTTATATTCATAATACTTTTCCACTCACCCATCAACTCAGAAGTGCAACTCGCAAGGCCATTTTGGAGGAGATTAAACTCCAGAAGAGGCTATGAGATGGCTAAACACACCCTAAGGTAAAGGTAAGATCTTCAAGGTTAAAAAATTATCAAAAAAAATTGCGCCTTAGGTGAAAAGTTTAGAAAAGTGAATCATTTTTCGGCAGAAATCACGCCGCGGAAAATTTTGTAGATATATTGAAGACATTTTCGGAAAATTTAGGTTCCTGTCGGCGAAAACGGCGCCACAGAAGAAAACAGGCAAAAATGTTGTAAAGTTCAAATACTTTTCGGAAAGAATCGCGTTGTCAAGGCCGTACCGTGGGGCAGAAAAATTCCACAATACAAATATTTTTAACAAGTAAAATTAAATAAAAGAAAACTTTTTATAATTTTTCTTTCTTTAATTATACTTGTTGCTTATAGATTTAGGTCCTTGCATTATTTGCAATTTGGTATTTGAGAACACATATTTTTATTGAAATTTCTTAATCCCCCGTTTTTTCTTCTTCTTTTTATCAGTTTTTGGGATATATTTTGTGATTCAGGGAGGTAAATTTCCCCCTTTCCCCTCGTAGATCCGCGCCTGGGTATTTTTTGGTTAGATAATTTATAGATTTGGATCCTCCCCCTAAACAAGGTTAAAATCTTTTCAAAAATTATAAATAAAGTGGATCACGTGACGGCTTGTTAAAATTATTTTTTGTTTTATTTAAAAGTTTCTCGTGATCGCACACACCCGCTCAATAGTGTATCCAAGGAGGTAGATTTTGAACTTGCCTCCTTCAAGAAGACCATGAAATTCAGAAACTCACCCCCTTCTGTTTTGAGCTGGATCCGCACCTGCACCCGCTATTGCATTGGCCAAAACTTAATACATAAAATGAGATATGGCAGAATCCAATATTTCGTTAAAAGGGTAATAAAAAGTTGGTCTTAAAAAGCTGCGAAAATCGACACTTTCAGCAAATGAAAGGTTTTTATGGAAGAAATCCCTGACAGTAACAGGCTGTTAAAATTTTACTGTCGAATTTTTATAGTGGCCGATGCGGTGGGTTTAATATTGAGTAAATTGATAAATTCGACGTAGTTGAGGCAATAAAAAAAGGTCGTAAATATGTTAATATTTTTCGTGAATGGATATCTACACACTGATCAAACTCCACAAAATATCAAAACTTGACTTTAACTTTAAAAAAAACCTGAGAGCCAGCCCTTGTAACAAGTGCATCTTTTAAAATTCAAAAAATTACTAGTACAAAATAGGCAAGTCAACAATATATCACGAAAATGTCATCGGAAAATATTTAAATTTCATGACATTTTTAACTTCCTAGTCTGTCCGGCCTACAATAGCTCCTAAACCGCTAAACCGATTTGGGGTACGACTCTGTTAGGAGCTGATTAGATTTTGGTCAAAATTTATTAATGCTAATGATAGTTTTTTGACAGTTTAAAAATTTGAAAAAGTTTAAACTTTTTAACGGAGCATTGCATCAATATGCGGTTTTCGGAATAGCTCTTGTAAAACACGGTTGTCTCAATAATTTAAATAATTTATGTTATCAATATCAGCCTATTATACTTATAAAACTAAAAAATAGAAACATATTAGTTTTGTTTCCAAATGGCTGCTAAAACCTCCAAAAACCCCCCCAGACCCCAAGATTTAAAAGTGTGACTTTTTTTTTTAATTTTCTTAAAAACTAAGGTTCTAAGAGAAACATTAAAAATATACTTTATTGTAGATAATAAAATATCCTTTTTAATAAGTTATGGAGTTAGTCTGATAGCAAACTCTTCAGCGCGTCCGTTAATTAAAGTATTTTACAAAAGTTTAAAAAATACCCGTGTTTTTCCCTAGATTTATACGATTTTTTTAAAAAGTAATGTAAACATGTGTATTACATATTATATTTTATTATGGTCAATAAAATTTTCTTTAAAATTATGTATAACGTGATCGGATTGGTTTCATAATTAAAACTTTAGAGGCATCCCTATATTAAATCAATTAAAAAAGAAACAAAAAGAAAACCATTTTTGTTACAGGTTTTATCCAATTTTCTCAGAAACTAAGCATAATATGAAAATACAGTGAAATTGCCTTTCCAATAATGTAAAATTCGCTGGGGTCTAACTTATAACAAACTCTCCAGCGACGTCCGTAAAAGGGGGTGATTTAAAAAAATCATTAAGAAAAATATGTTTTTCACACATTTTATTTAATTTTCTTAATAAACAAGCTCTTGATCAAAAAATGTATTGTATACTTCGAAATAGACAATAAAATTTAATTTCAAATAGACAATAAAATTTAATTTCAAATTGTGTATAACGAAAATAAAGTTATTTCATTGTTACCGCCAAGTTTAGAAAAATATTTCCAAACTAGTAAGAACCTTTCATTTTGAAATTTATATTGGAGAACTTGGCTTTACTTTTATCTGAATTCTTTTTACGGAATGCCATATTCGCGTACTTGGCTTTTTTTTACATGAAATGTTTTTGTTATGATTTCACTTCTTTTTTAAAGGAATTGGAAAATACTAAATAAAGTAGTAAAATATTTGGAATATTGTTCAAAACTTTTGCAATGCCTTACATAAATTTTTGAGATTTTTTAATTTTTTTCCATGGTTTTATCGTAGTTCCTATCAGCCTTCCAAAGCTCAGTTCTCTAGCGTTTCTGAAAGTGCACAATGTTACTTTTACATAACTTTACATGTATAGGGGAGGGAAATAAATTAAAATTGTCGTGTTTTAAAATTTTGTCCTATAGTTTTATCATAGTTCCTATTCGACATTTAAAGGGGAGGAGAGTAAATGAAAATATTGGACTTTTTAAATTTTTTCCCATGGTTTTATCATAATGTGTTTTTAAATTTTTTCATATAGTTTTATCAATTGTCTTTCAGTCTTAAAAAGTTCAGCTCTCCAGCGTTTCTGGAAGTGGGCAGTGTTACTTTTACATAACTTTACATTAATAGGGGAAGGAAGTAAATTAGAATTTAGGGGTGTTTTAAGTTTTTTCTATAACTTTATCATAGTTACTATCGGTCTTCCAAAGCTCAGCTCTCTAGTATGTCTGGAAATAGGCAATGTTACTTTTACTTAACTTTACATTTATAGGGGAGGGAATTAAATTAGAATTTTGGGGAGTTTTAATTTTTTCTTATAGTTTTATCATAGTTCCTATCAGTCTGCCAAAGCTCAACTCTCTAGCATTTCTGGAAGTGGGCAATGCTACTTTTACATAACTTTAAATGTATAGGGGAGGGGAGTAAATTAAAATTTTGGGGTTTTTTGATTTTTTCCTATAGATTTATCATAGTTCCTATCAGTCTGCCAAAGCTCAACTCTCTAGCATTTCTGGAAGTGGGCGATGCTAATTTTACATAATTTTAAATGTATGGGGGAGGGGAGTAAATTAAAATTTTGGGGTTTTTTGATTTTTTCCATTGGTTTGGTCATAATTTCTATCAGTCTGCCAAATTTCAGCTTTGTAGCATGTCTGGAAGTACAGTAGAATACTGATGACCTATACATGAGTGAGTCAGTGAGTGAGTGGCAATTTCGACGTTTTTTGAAATTTCGTAACTAATTTACTACTTTATGGAATTCCATGAAACTTGGAGGAGTTGTTAACTCCATGGAGATCTACGACTGTACAAAGTTTGAGATTCGTAGCTCATTCCGAAGTAGAGGTCAAATATCGGCTGAAATGTTTCCAGAAAAGATGGTTACGGCGCGCGAACTTGGCGAGGCACTGCCGTGCCCTCAGATAAACCTTAAAAAAAACAGGTTTTTGGGGATTTCCTCCGCCCCTGTCAATATTTCGAGTTGACAACAGGGATTTTCGGATTAAGCAGGATCGATTGATCCTAGTATGGATAGAAAAGTCCCAGTATAAAAAAAATCCTACAAATCCCAGAATCACCGTCAAGGATTTTAATCGATTTTCATCTTGATTATTTACTTCCAGTAGGTATCTACAATTTTTATGATAATCGATCGTAATCAGAGAAAAACCAACTACTGGTTCTGCTCTGGTCGTAATTGCAAAAAATATATGTATGCAGAAAGTAATTAGCAATTATATTTATTAACGATAAAGCAATCATCGCTGTTAATAATTTCTGAGATTTATGCATTAAATTTCAGCGCTAATAAAGCCGCAATCTTAATGATATCAAAATCCGTTGTTTCATGGGAATGGTCACCTTTACGTTTTTTATTTATTTATCCAAGAAGTTTTATTTTCCTCATTTTCATTAAAGTTTTTTTTTAAATTCCTAATTTTATTAGATTAGGTTGGTTGTGTCTTAAAGTAATTCAGCAGGAGTCGGCTGCGCCGACTCCTGCTGAATTAGTTTAAGACCCAACAAACCTAACCTAAAACCAAACCGAACGGAACTTAACTGAATCAAACTGAACCAAACCGAACCGAACTAAACCAAAACGAACGGAACCGAACCAAACCGAACCGGACTGAACGGAACCGAACCGTACCGCACAAGCAATCAGCAAGAATCGGCTGCGCCGATTGTTGGTGATTAGTTCTAAATAAATAATTTCCTATAATTTGGGTCTTTAACCCTCAGATGCACAGTAACAAGGCTTTGCTAATCCATTCTCCATCTTTGTTGTTTTGTATGTGAGCAACAAGGACCTAATCGCGATTAAATCCATGATCGCGCTTCAGTGCTTACGGTGCATCTGAGGGTAAGTCAGCGTAAGCAAATCCAATTGGGAAATAAGATATGGCCGAATGACCTGGAAAGTGTCGGCCAAGCAAAAACTTTCTATCAATGTGTCAAAACATCTGTGGGAAGGTCAACTGTACAAATTTTCAAAATTATGTGAAAAAACCGCAAAAAAACACGAAAAACTAGGTATGTAATTAATTTAAAATTGTTAAATTATTAATCCTAAGCTAATTTATATATTTATGTCGAAAATTTGACGATGCAGTGATAGAAATTGATTTTTTTCAACCAAAACAAGTTAAAGAAAATCACTATGCAACGTTTTTTAAAAAATTATTTAAAAAAAAACCCTACTTTTTTTTTTAATTTCCCGTATCCAAATCGACTAAAAATAGTCCAAAGAATCATTTTTATACAAAAAAATCGTTATATAGGGCGTTTTGACGAGCGAGGTATAACGTAGTAGAACCACTTTGCGCACTGATTAGGAACAATTTTTTTTCTACAAGTAAAACAGCTACATATTTTTCTTTTAATTCTAATTTTTACCTTCATAGTCCGCGCAGCATTGGCTAGAGAAGGTATTTCTTTCGAGATAATGCCAAAAATGTGTTATTTGTATGTATTTTAAGCTATCTTAGCAATATCGTCGTGAGAATCGCTTCAATATGCGGTTTTATGAATATAATGGACCACATTTTTGTCAATAAGTTGTGTTTTAACCAAAAACTTTGTAGGAGGTTTCGTTTCTGCGATATTTACAAAAAACTGTTTTCAAGACATAATAATATCATGGACTTCACTTGAATTGTGCTAATAGGCTAGCTAGGAAGGATCAGATCCGACGTGAATCCATTTATTTTTTTATTTTAAATATGTGAATATGCGAGTGAAAGTGAAAATGTCACTGATGAGCACAAAACTGACATGACATCGTTGTATGACAATGTATTTTGTTAGAGGAGCAAACCGCATTTAACACAAAAACTAGTCTATAATGTGGTAATTTTTCTTTAAAATAATCCCCCACATTATGTGAGAAACTCTTAATTTGCATGAATATGTAATAGTGTGCTCAAACTAGCTTGTAAACATTTGCTTGTAAACAAAGCATCTTTTGTATAGTCCTTGCAATACCCCAAGTCCCTTTGCTATCCTTTTTTATTTTTCTCCTATAAAGAAGACAGAAAATAGAATCGAAAATCATTGTTGGCCCCAGATTGCAGTTAGCAGTTGCAAGCCTGTCTATCTATCAAAGTTTAAATTGACAATAAAAGTCAACTTTCATAACAAAAAATTTTTGGCAAGTAGTCAAAAAAGTTTAAAAAAATTGCGACCAAGATAAAATGTTCATCCGAAAATTCCAGGCTTTTTTCGATCTTCAGTCCCATCCGTAATAACAACAGGACAAAAAGTATGAAGACTTTCTGATGCCAAAACAACGTCTTTAGAAATTTAATTCAAAAAGTTTGTAAAACTATTGTTTAAAATTACATGATGCATTGCGAAAAACTAATTTTGGAAGACTGAGAAAATGAAACAGCTATTGATGTCGCTCCTTTTGTCATTGATGGCGATGGCAGTTTATGAGATCAAGTTTTTTGGACGATGAGAATAAATTATTTTTGCATAGTTTGTTTTTTAGTTAGATTTTAGATTTTCAGTTTTTTGGTTTGGTTTTATTTTATTTTAAGAAAATAGGTTTACAAAACCATACAAATAAGCTTAATATAATAATTTTCATGTTTTGATTTGAACTTAATCCTATGAGCTGTTCTACTGTTCTACTGCAACATTTT